>VZTU01002866.1:21622-55817 GCA_013400835.1 Zapornia atra | reverse complement strand
TTTCCCTCTGGAGACCAGCTAAAAGTTGGTATATCTTTAAAAAGATGGCAGAGAGAAAGATGGGTTTTCAGTTTATTTTTTTGTGGTGGAGACTCACTTACCATAGTAACGACTATACTTATAAAATTTTAGATAGTCATAACAGACCACAAAGTAGTCCAAAGTCATTATAGTCAGTGCAGTAATAATCCTCATACTGTAATAAGGAGTGTCCAAATAGTCTATGACATCAGAGACCTTTACAGCTCCAGAGGAACTATTAGATTTTATCTTCTCAAGAATTCTTAGATTAAAGAGTCCTTGACGAGACCCTGACACAATAAAACATAACGATTTCAAAAGAGTTGCTATGTTCTATTATGTCAATAATTTGCATACTAAGGAGCCCCTGTGGTACCATAGTCCTTGACATTACAGAACATGGACTTGGTACTGAGTGGCATTTATGTTACCAGAGTCCATGCACAGGAACTGTTGAGTATTATATCTGAAAAAGAAAACGAGCTTCACCTGAGTTTTAATTAAGAAAATTAATACAAAGTATTCTCTGCTATTTCTTAAACCTAATAAAGAGATGAAATAGGAGGACAAACTAACTTCTCATGTAATCCTGGAGGCTGGATTCTCAGCTAGTTGCATGAGAGTAATTCCCTTAACCTCATTTATGAAGATACTATCCTTAGTCTTTGTACTCACTCACAGTATCACAAACGTCTTGGTGTTATATGTTAGCTTATGTAATCCACAGACCAATATGTTTTCCTGCAAAAGCATGAATTAAGGAACAAGCAGGTGCTTTAACACTGAATCTCTCTTTTTTTTCGTGTGGCTGGGTAAGTGACATCCTTAACCTGACTTTAACAGTGTGTATGCGAATATTTCTCTGTAGGTGAAGAGTTCCCTCTATGTGAATAGTTTTATGTGTGCTGGAGAAGAATTAATGTCTCTGTATAAGATAAGAGAAAGAGAATCATCCATGACTGTTGGAGGGAGCTTCACTCCAGATAGTGGGAAGATTTTTTTATTCTGCTGAGCACAAGTCCTGCTGTTAATAATTGAAGGTTGCTTTGTGGGGAAAGGACTGTCCATATCCATCATTTTGAAGATGAAATTTTTCAGGTTCCCTCTGTTTTATGCCATATCAAACAATCCTACAGCATGCAATTCACAAGTCGCATGACCAGCTCCAAGTTTCTGGCCTTTGAAAAGTTTGCTATTTTGACTTAAGTATTGAGATACTTCTTTTCTATTACAAAGAAGATGCATCTTTTGAGGATTCAAAGAAGCAAAAAAGAATATCCTCATTTTCCTTGACAGAATGCTTGCTGTGTTCTCCATGTCGAAGACTGGCAAATACGAACAGACAGGTTTACCCTTTTATCCCTTCTTGTTACCCAATGTGGCTTTTAGGTCTTTCTCCAAATGAAGCACTCTGCAAGACATCCAAAGATAAAAGAGAAGGAGAATGAACTCACCTACATAGAGCTTATGAAGGCTTTAACATTTTGATTGATAAAGTTTCTGTACCTGTGGCACATATTTTAAAACCCTTCTACAACTGTGAGTGAAAATACGTTTGCAAACACTTGTAGTGTGTGCATGTGCATATAAAAACTGCAGAACAGGACAAGATTTTTGAGTTAGAGAATAGGCACATTGTTTTATTAATTGTTGTTATGCAAGACTTGTAAGACTTCTATGATGGAATGGTGGTAGCAGGAGCCTTAAAAAGCGATGTGGTCCTTGCATGAGTTTCGCCTAAATTTATCAGTTTGCTGGGGTTTTTTTGCTTGCTATTCCAAGAAAGAAATTAACACCTTGTCAGCATGGCAGAGGAGAGAAACACAGTAAGTCTTCATAGATCATTGACAACTACTGATCTCTTGTGCACTGTAGGCAGATTGCTCTAAACAGGAGACCTAAATTTATCTCTAGCTAATAGATAGGCAAAGAAAATCAAAGCCCTGATATACACTTATGTAGAGGGGAGAGCTACTGAATCCCTAATCCCATGGGATCTTCCTCCTGTATGAATAATATTCTATAAATACATTTAAAAAATAGTTATTTCTTATACAAATATATTTTGGCCATTCACAAAATGGATCCCTAGAGTTCCCCAAAGCATTTGACAGTGAGAGTGAAAATGACTTTGACTGAAATTTGAAGAAAAGTATCTGTGCAGAGTGGGTAAACTGTGGTCAATGTTTCTATGAAAGACGGAAAGAACTTAAGCATCTGCAGAGACTGAGTGGATGTACTTGTTTCATCATTTGAGATAGCCTAGTTGATTTTTGTTGCATGTATTGCACAGGACTATTTTAAGCAGGGCTTGATCTTTTTTTCCTTTGAAAAACACTGATGTTGCTGTCATCGTTGTTATTGCTGTGCTAATGTTATCATACTCTGATTATTTTCACCATGTATGTGTTTGTTGCTTCCTGCATGAAGTATAACTTTTTTGCAGGCAAAAACTGGAGCAGCAGTCCCCTTTTAATAAAAACCTCATTAAAACCTGCCATTCTTAAATTAGCTCAGCAAAAAAAGTGCATTTTATAGTCAAGCAAGCAGTAATTGGACACTGTGGCTATGAGTGGCCCTTGTGGTGTTTGGACCAAGTCCAAATGTACCTTCTGTCTGTCTCTGACACAGGCAGACAATAGTAGTATTATTTACTGTGCTGGCTCTGTGTAATTCGACAGGCCAGCTGCAAGAACAAAGAACCACTAACATTTTGCCCAGCCCTATTCCCAACTGAAGGCCCATCTACATTTCATAAATAATTTCCTAAAATACTGGATTCTCTTTCTCTTCTATAGCCTTTACTGTGCTAATTAGAGAATAAAAGTTAGCCTTGCAAACAGTATCATCTTCCTGTGCTGTAATTCATGTATTTTCAGTTTTTTGGACACCGCCCCTGTATTGACCCCAAAGTAATTCCTCCAAGTGTATGGCTTGTCTCCTTAGCCATGCCGAGGAGTAGGGAACTAGCCTTGTTACTTACTTTCCCATGATTCTAAAGTTAACCAAAGGATTTGGGGATGGGTCATTTTACTCCATCTAATAAATAACTGACCTCCTGTGATGTTATTAAAACACAAAAGTTTAAAAGGCACGCAGGAAAAGCACCCCTCCTACATTGCTCTTGCAACACATGAATTAATACAAAGAGTATTAGGTAAGAGTTAATATTAGGGAAATTGGAATCAGGGATTACTGGACCTAATATTATCTGTAGCTTTGACATTGTTTTTACTCATTGGGCAGCTTTTCAATATGTAACCTGTAAAGAACAATGAGCCAGCATGTGAAAAACCACACCCTTCAGTTTACTTCTATTGTATCTGCATTTTCAGCCAAGTAAAAGATGAGAAGAGTGTTACGGGTGCATTTTTGCATATAACCCCAGGCAACTGAACTGCATCTGTAAAATGGGTATAACAACATCACATTAGGGACTCCTTCCATGAAAGGTTACCCCTGTGAGGGTTTTTCTTGAGCTGGCACAAGTATTTGTGGAGTGCTGATACTTTCAATGCAAAATATGTAGTTTCTTCCATCAATCTCTCCTATTTTCTCATCCTGTTCCACTGGTAGCCTCTACACCATCTTTTGCTGCCACTTCCCATAGGGGATGCCAGGTACATATGTGAGAGCATCCATGGGTGAGCGGCAGGCAATGGGAACAGCCTGAGAGCCCAGTCCTCTCTGATATCTGTGCACTGGGCAGGCAGGTTGGCGGGAAGTGGGTGGAGGAGGCGAATTAATTGCAATCAGTAAAGAACTAAAACAAAAGACTCCCTTAGGAGCCAGAGAGGAGATGGGAATTCTCTGACTCACCGGCCCATCACCATTCCTCCAGGGCTTCTAGAGCACTGCTGCTACATGCCAGCCCTTAACACAAGGCTGAAACAAAAGGCTTTCTCTCTCTGCTTCACAGAATGCAATTTCCATGAGGCACGGACACTCTGCACTTGTTCACAGACGTATATGAATATAGCGCACATGCTTACGGTGTTCTGTAAATAATAATCATAATACTTACAGAGTCATGTTGAATTCTGTCAGGTAAAGATTAAGAGATTCTCTGAGTTGCATTATTATGCTAAACTGCATATGGCCATGGGAAACACATATAGTGACACTACTCTTTGAATTTTTAAACGTGATCCTAGGAATCCCTTAAATAATTTGTTAAGTGCTTATCGGAAATCTCTTTGCCTACTACTTAGTTGGGATTTATAGACAATTATCTCCCCACAAAAGAAATGCTTTCCAAGTGTCATAGTGTACGGTAAACACTGACCAGCACCCTCAGAAAACACATTGGGAGATGAAATGATAGAAGCACAAAAGCGGACTATGTGGTTGCTAATCAGCCAACTGGGGCATGCTGGCAGCAAGGCTTGGTTTCTTTTAGCTACTCCAGCCCCTGGGAATACACTGCTGCCTCAAACCTCTTTGACTGCCCTCAAGTGTTGAGCATAGGTGTTCAAAAAGATCTGCTTCGGTGTTTGCTGCTTCAGTTTGTTGTGATGGACTTAGAGTGAGCCTTACTTTATGTCAGAAATTCCCCAGAATGACCCTCTGTGATATATGCGTTAATTTCTCCAAAATCTGAGTTTCCAGCATGTTCACACACGAAGTTCCTCTGATAAAGTAAAAAATAACCAACAAACAAATAACCAAGGCTGACATGATTTATTTATTTATGTTACAGTGTGTATTCACCTAAATATGAGTCACACAAATTAAAGAACCCAAACTAAATTAAAACACCCAGATTGACAAGAGCTATCATAGTTGACAAAGTTACTGGGGAAAACTGAATTTTGGGTACTGAGGTGCAGGTTTAACTACCTGGACAGGGAGAAAGGAAGCCCCTCTTCATGATGTGGACAAGATCCTCAAAAGTACTAGTTTAGCATTTAGATGTATCTGTACTCAAAGGTGAATCTCAAAGATGGCTCAAAAACTGGAATCCCAAGTTAAGGATATTTATTTTGGTTTAGTCCCTCAAAAAAATGTAAAAAATAAAACATTTGTAGTATTTTTCAGAAAGAGTAATTTGCCCTTCTATCTTCACCTGTATTAGCAAAGAACCCCTAGATGGGGTGCACACTCGAGATGCAGGAGATCCTTAGAAGACTTGATGCATTGCTTGATTTGGGTTTCAAAGCTGTGTTTCCCATACACAAGCTGAAAGATCCAATTCCTTGTTTTGTAGGACAGGTTTTACTATTTCTTTTTTGGTTCCGCAAAGCCTTTTTTTTTTTGGGTGAAAGATGCACTGATGTTGATAAACAACTGAGAAAACTTCAAAGTTGTGTCAATCAGTATTTTCCAGTAAAAAGTGTTTTGTCAAAAAATAATCTAAAATACAGGCTGTAGGTTGGCTGCACATTTCTAATTTTCTATTTCTAATTTATTCCTTTGCCACAGAGAATTGATAGTGTGCTAAGGAATAATAGTGTTGGATCGTATTTTCATATTTTTAATGTTTCATCCAGATTGTTCCTATCCCCAAACAAGGACAGTGTTATTTTCACAAATATTGTTTTTAATCTTAGGAATCATTTGCTTCTTTAACAGCTGGTTTAACTGTTGTTTTTGAGGAAATCTCACCAGAAATTGCTTTTGAGTGTGTAAATACATTCTGGTCGGTGCTTCAGCTGGCCCATCTGACCACAAACCACAACGATAAGGCTTTAGCCAGGCCTCTCATAGACTCCCTTTTAAAAACAGCCACAAATGATGGGGATAAGTATGGTCTTCTGGCCGCAGAATAATAGTCTTTAACCATGATTAACCTTTCTACATAACATTGACTCATTGTTGAGGATATTAGAACTGTAATTCCTTGGTTTATCATGTTGCTGCTTGGGAATATGTTTGGGTTTTTTTTCCTTTTCTATTATTTGTAAAAGTATGAAACAGGAATTTGTGCTTGGAGTAGAAGATGGTTAATTGAGAAGGGTTGGTCTAGAAATGATAGTTCTCTGAGAGTTTACCAGGGCTATTAGTCCATCTAGTCAATAGACTCTACCTTGCTAAGGCAAGGGTGACTAAAATGACAGTTCTGTAAGTCACCTGCTTAAACAACCAATCAAAAACAGCTATTGCACTGTTACATATGGTTTTATTTTGTACAGGATGCATCTCTTTTTGTTTGGTGAGTTTTGGTTTTTTGGGTTTTTTTTTTGTATCTGTTCATTTTTCTTCACAGTGTGAAAAATGTTCAATATACTAATAGAAAGTTCTTAAATGTATTTGGATTCATTGGAGACAGGTATTAGACAAATCTTAAAGAAATTCTCCTGTATCTTCCTGTCATTTTTTTCTTTTAAAACAGTGGGAAAAGTTGCATTTTTACTGGAAGGCAGGAAAGAACCAGGCAATGCTTCATAAAACCTCACTGTGCAAAATTTTAAATTAAAAAAAAAAAACAAACCACCCCAAAACAACCTTTTGTATGTGTTTTAAACTTTGGTATGGTTCTTCCAGCCCTTACATGTCTTTCCTTAGCCTCATGATCTTTTATTAATGTTTGTTGTGTGTCAAAAGTTGGTAATTATTAGTAAAGATCGTCTGTCTCACAGGCACCTTACAATTTATCAGACTATTATACAATTTGACCTCATCTATAAAAAAGCACATTAAACACTGTAAGAGGAAGAAAGTGTCCTGAGAGAGTAAAAGTAGCAGTCAGTAAACCTACTCAGTGTCTAGTCTTGTATCACATATGATGCTGACATGTTTGTTATGTGCACAGATGTGTTTTTGTGTACCTGTAAACAGAGACATACACCCTTGTATTTTTGCAACACATACTTTAGCGCCGATCTAAATGCTCTGAACAGTTCTCCTGTTCCTTCGAGTTCACCATACCACAGTGATAAGTGCCTATAAATATCCACCGAAGTTCACTGGAGAATTAAATATGAATTTAATTAAAAGGAATTAATACTAAGGTATTTCATCTGATAAGAGGCAGTATCAGTTAGGGACTTAGTAAGGTATATTTTGTAGTCACTGGGGCTTTGGCTTATCTCGCTTCTTCCTGTTTTTCTCAATCCACTGTGTGTGGGATATGTGCACTGAGGATTGGAGTACCTAAAAGCTACAGGCAACATTCTGCTTTCTGTTACCCCAGAACAACCTTTTTGATTTCCAAAAGGGTGCAGCCAGGTAACTAGGCACAAAAATGCAAACAGCTGCTGAATCCCATCCCATATGTGGGGCAACTTACTTGGTGGTCAGAGTGATTTCTGCCTATGGAAAACTTTTGAGATAAAAGAACTTTGATACGCAGGGCTCAGATTTACCACCCTCCATATGTACAAACTGTAGCTGCAAGAACTGATGAGAGGTATTCCAGGGCAGAATTTATCCCTTCATCTGCTGTATGTCATGAGTTATTATTTTTGTAAACATGCTGAGTCTGCCTCTGATGAAAGGATGAAAGCTACTTCTTTCAGGAGGGTGAGACTGGACTTTAACTGTTGTGATGAGTGATGAAAATCCAGATCTTTCAAAGGACAGGCATAACTAGTGCAGATGTTGGACTTTACCTGGACTTGTGCATGTTCACGAAGACTTTGTCAGCCAATGGCATAAATGTTCTCAGCTGCTCACTGTTTGCTAATGACAAAACAACTATCTAAATTGAATGCTTGATTCTGTGTAAAGGTCAACATGAGTGACTAATTCTAAATTATGTAATTATGCTAAGAAAGCAGAGTTAAGAAGCTGCTACCTGTGTCATACTGAGCCAACTGTGAAAATCTAATACTGTTGTTTTGAAAGATTTCTGTTAAATGAGAATCAAGCGACTGTTACCATTGTGGTAATGAGATGGTGTTATTAACAGGATGTGGCACAGATGAAATCTATAAGAAAGACCTTGCACTTTTGAGGGATGTTAAATAACAAAATGACTGCCTGAAAATTATTTCAAGTCACTCATTTTTAGGAGCATTCTTGTCCCCTGCCCAGAAGACACAACCACATGTGTGCACAGCCTTCCTTCCCCCTCTTGCCCCACACCCCTTTCAAAGCTACTTCCCTCTCACACTAGTGGCACTGGCTTCTGGAGCAGATGAATTGCTTCCAAAGAAGCCAATGTAATACATGACAGGCCCAAATCAGAAGATAACTAATACTACAGGGATTTTATCAATATCTTTTTCCAGAATACATTATCATGATTCATTTGTATCACCAGTGTTCCAGAAGGATTGATTGATGGATCAAAACTGTGTTGGTGTTAAGTGCTTCATGGAGAGGTGAAACAGACCTTGCCTTGCCTGGAAACAGCACTGGGTCGCATTGCCACCTCCCTGATATTTTGCTATCCTCTTTCCCTCAAGCTGTGTGATGTAAAACTAATCCTTCCTGTTCTTCCCGAACTGGTGATCCCACTGCCCCCAGAGTTTTCTCTTGAGAAAAGTCCAGTTCAGTTCAACTCTCTCCCTAGCATTTTCCAAACAATTGCTCCTACTGCTGCTGTGCCGAACAACCTTACCACCGTCCTGTGGTTAAGAGGCTGGTTTTTTGTGTGCCTCATTTATAAATCCTGTTGGTGGAAACATTTCTGTAACTGGACCCAGTAGGAGTCTGACACTCTCATTGTGACTAGCTGTTTATTGTGCAAGCTGCTGACTAACTCGCAGTAACTAAAATATAATTTTCCAAAATAGACACAGATGACAAACAGATAATCACTGTAGAGAACCAATATAACTAAGAAGTACACTCAAAGCTCTTTTAGGTGTACTTCACAGGCTCATTATAATCAGCAAACGGATCTTAACTCAGGCTGTCACCTACTCAAAACTATTCCTTTTTTCCAAGGCTATGTCTCATCGTCCCACTTCAGATAAAGCAAAGGGGATCCAGTCATGTGCTTTGGTACCACTTAGCTCTCAGATGACATCCAAGCACTGTTTTTTTCAGCCCCAGAAATCCCTGTGACTCCTTCATCCCATCTTTCCAGCACCCACTCTGCCTGAAGAGCTGGATTGCTGGGGTCAGGACAAATGCACTTGCTGATCACCTAGGCTTCAGGAGTTGCCCAGAGCTTTAAATCTGCTGTGAGGAGCCACTACTTTCCTGTTCTCTGATTTTCCCACAGCCAGCTTTACCCCTGCATTGGTGCACAGCACTTACCGAGTCTCTCAACATGGCTACCCCGCATGGCCTTGTAGCCATTATTCCCTAACAGAGATAGCAGGAAGACAGTTACACTTCAGGAGGATTTGAACAAAAAGACCTAAGATGATGGAGATTAAAAAGTGTTCAGCTGATACACAAGCAAACAAAAGAAAGCAAACACCTTGACTTAACTGAGGGGGCACAGGGCAAAGATATCGCCAAAGAATTCAGTTATCCTTGACTAGAATAAATAAATAAATCCCTTGAGAACAGGACCCTGGGCACTTAAGCAACAGTAAAATAAATTAAAATCCTGTGTCTGATAATAAAATACAATGTAGCTTCAGTGTAAGATTTCTTGCTACCCAAAGGAGGCTGGTTCTGCTGAGGCGTCTGGTGTTCATCTATCTCATTAAATGAAACTTGTAATAGAAAGAAACATCCCCATGCACCTCCAAAAAATATGCATACATTTTGAAAAGTATCTAGGTTGGAGATTTTCAGTTAGATTTAGGAGTCTACGGCTTATGTCAAAATTCTGGCTGCAGAGGTGTCACAGCTCTTATTGTGGTGACCCCAATATTATGGTGCTCGTAAAAGTGCTGCAGAGGCATCAGCCTGAGCTGTTGTGGTCATGGGTATATCCACGGCTCCATGTCCCTGCCTCAGCACCCATACTAGTACGTGCTCATGGTGCTATGAATAAAGCCACTGCAAATCCTTGAGAGGATCTCCAGCCAAGAGCAGATTTTCGTGACAGAGTTTGAAGAGAAGACAATTTTTGCCAAAGGTGTAATGAAAAGATATCCCAACAATTGGGGAGAGAGATTGTCTGTCTGTCTGTCTGTCTATCTATCTGTCTGTCTGTCTATCTATCTATCCATCCATTGTAATAACTGTTATGTTTCCCATTAAATGAAATGATGCTTTTTGGGAGCTGTGTTAACATCTCTCATAGGAATCCTAGTGCTAGTATTAATCATTCAAAACCAAAGTTATAGCAAAAGTCCTGACAACAAGGTTGCTCGCAGCTTTTCACATCTTGTAAGAGTTTTTTTAGCTTCAGTTTCATAGAAACTCCAATTATCAACTGCTTTCCACATGCAGTCTAAAAAAGTTTTGACATTAGGGATGTCAGAGGCAGTTGGAGGTGGTGTCAGAGCACCCGGCACAGAGTGCAGCAGGCTGTCTGCCCCAGTGCGAGAGGCCGTGTGACACATCTTTTCAGAGAGGCATAGTATCTTTTTCATTATGACTTTTCCCTCTCAGATTAGGCTGACTTGTTAACTCATCCTCCCTGGTATCTTTCCATTAATGCCTCTGCTTTGTAAGCTATTTCTCACTCTGATCAGTCTGGGATCACATTTGGGATTGGGCCATGTAAAGGAGAGACAAGGCTAAGGAGATATTCAGGCTCGGGAGATATTTAGACATTTTATGTTCAGTCACATAGTAAGTAGCATTTTCTATTCCTAGAAAAGGAAGAGTGGAAGAGAGGGAAGAAGGCGGGAAGGCAGGCAGTCAAGAAGGAAGGAAGGAAGGAAGGAAGGAAGGAGAGTGAGAGAAAAAGAAGAGAGAGAGAGAGAAAGAGAGAAAAAACATTCCACTTTTTGTGTGGAATGTTTATCTTTTACAGCACATAGTAGACAAGAAAAAACTTATTTGAATATACTGTGTTCCATAAAAGACAACAAAAAGCTAATTTTCAATCTCTGTAAACAGAGAGGTGTTGCTACACAGACTGACCTTAGCAGAATTGCTCAAATTTAGCAATGAAACTGATAGATTTACACGATGCATATGCAGCAAGGCTCTTTGTCTTCATGTCCTTGTGCTCATTATAAAGGCATGGACGCAGAGCATGGTTTATAGAGTGATGATAAAATATACCATGGCACCTGGACTCCCTACAGAGCTCTGAAGATTTATCTGTCTTTAGATGAGGTGCTGTACAGGGATGGCTCGCTCCCATTGCTGCACTGGTGAACTTAAACCTAGACTTGAAAGGATCACTCATCTGGCGAGAAGAATAATTCAGTCTTTACCCATTCCAGTGTCCTCCCATGTATGTATTTTAATAAAGGACATCAGTTTACATAGTTGTGCTGAACTGTGTTCTTTGGTTGTGTGATTTAAACTGGGTGCATTAGGATGTCTAATAGTAGTTTTATCTCTGCAGAAGCCCTTCTTGAGTTGAAAAGAGCATGTCTGCTCTTTGTACTACTGCTCATAGAAGAAGACCTTGAAGAAGGGTATGTGGCTGATGGCAGACTGTAAGTGAAGCAGTAAATCCATGACACTTAAGCATTTTCTAAGCTTTATACTGATATGTTAGTCTTAGTTATATTTGTGAGAAAACTAGAAAAATAAAATCCTTTCTTGTTCTGTGTTTGTCATGGGGCACAAATGTATGTTAATAGGAAGATACCTTATCAAGCCTATGCTTTTGAAATTACTTTATGCAATCGACAATCATTTTAATCATCCAGAAACTCAGATGCAAGTCTTCTTTAAACAGGTGTAGAACAGATAAGAAATGAAGCTATTCTCTTTTTTAAGAAATTATTTTCTGAAGCTAACAGATTGTAGAAGAGGAATTTTTATAGTTACTAACTTTTACAAAAAATTAATATGATGATCTGATGAACGCCATCATTTTTGGTGTCAAAAATGTGAATTCAATGAAATTTTGAATAATCAGAGATATATCCTCCTCATCTACTCATGATATGGGAAAGTAGGATTGTTTCAAATGAAATGCAGACTTTCTCATTACAGCCTTTGAGTTAGATCCCACAGAAGAAATATGTGACCTTCAAAAACTGTTGATTGAGGAGATGGCACAACATATAGCTTACTACTAGGATCCACTGTACATCATGCGTTCTTACCATTAGGAAAAAGCATCAAACTTCCCTAAATTCAAGTGTGACATTACTTGTATGACCAAAGCAACTTTAGTGTGACTGCTAAAGGGAGTAAAAAAAATGCTTTTGAACTTTTGGGGGTCAGACTCTCCCAAGTCCCTATAGGGATCTATAATGCAGTCTAGGGTTTAAATTAGGTCTCATGAGATCTTCAGGGAGCACAGAACAGGAAGAATGTATCTAGATAGTTTGTAACTTTAGGTTAAGAAGAAGAAAAACAAATGGAGAAATCTTTTTTCGGGGCCCTGCCAAGACATGTTATTTATAGTTCTAAAACCACTTTTAGCTCTATTTTGAAATATTTCCATGGGGACTCATTTCTAATTGCAAGATTAAAAATTGTAGGGACTGCTCCTGTGTGTTAATGAGCACCTGTACCCTTTCCGGGTGTCTGGGAGTGCTATTCTTCCTCTCTGCTGTCTCATCACATTCCCCAGAACACCATAGAGGAATATTTCTCCACTTGGTCAGTCCTCCTTTTCCTGGTAGTACAAGGAAACTGGTCTTTCTCCTTGAACAGCATTGTTGAGAGCCACTTCCTCTCAGCTGGAGTTCTATACCTATAAACCACATTTCTTTGTGGTTGCTTGCTCATGAAAGAGCATTAAAGCAGAGTAACTAAGGGTTCTTTTTATTGTGCAGAGATCCTGACATCTGGCAAACATCTGGTTGGGTATTCTTACCAGGAAGGGTGATGTTTAGCATGTTTTACAGGTATAGGACCTTTAATCTGTAGAAGGTTTGGGGTCAGAGCTGATTGGGCATCATGACCCAGGTTGTTTTGATCAGAGGAATTAAATGGCTTAACAAGTAGAGAACAGCCTCAAGTTCCTCTTTTTCTGCAGGGACTCTTGTTACTCTACATTAGGATGACACAATACTGTGCAGCCAGTGATAACATCAGTTATGACTCAACAAAACAGTTGAACTCTATAACGGTTCAACTGTTGAGAGAACTCAACAGTTTTCTCTAAGATGTTTCTGCTTGACAGAGGCACTGAAAAAAAGGGGTTGGTCATGGTTTTGCCTTCTGGTTTCAAAAAACGAAAATTAGCTGCTTTATATGTTTCCCTTAATGGGGAAAAAGGGAAGATTATGTTTTAAGAGAGATGGCAGAGTGGAGGACAACAGCCACACTTACACACATCGGGCCTTGCACAGCATTTCAGTTGCTTTCTCTATTGTTAAACTGTTCAAGGGCAGAATTTCAGTGTGAAGCTTCTACTTATCTAGTGATGGCAGCTTCAGAGAAGGAAAAATAAACCATACTGTAGGATGATTATTAAGATTTAGGAAAAAAAATGTGTCCTGCTCCTAATGTTGCTTGTGGCAGGAGCAAAATGGTAATGCTGTTCTACATTATCTTGGAGAATGGTGTTACATGGTAAAAGCAAAATGTTTATACCTACAGCAGAAATGTTCTTGCAGATACATGTCTCTTTTAAGTATAGGAAGAGTGGACATGAAAAAGATACCTAATGATGGCAAAATAAATAGAGGCTGTCTGAAAATTTAGGAACTCCTTCCTATAACAAAGAACTCGCTCCCCTAACAACCTTATTTTGACTGTGAGAAGCCACTAGCAACACTAGCTATGGTCTATTCCTTGCCCTTAAAGGCTGCTATTTAGAACACTTTGCCTGCAGAAAGATAGGGTGGTACTTCTGTCCTTTTTCTTTCCATTTAGGGCCCATGCTTTGCCAAACAGCATTTATTCCTAAATAATGGAATATCTCAGGGGTTAGGATGAGAGGGAAACATTTTGTCTGGAAGGCATGACTAATCAAACCAAAGGCCTTTTCAGAGGATACCAGGTGTGCAGGCAACAAACACATTAATTCTATTTTTTATTTTGCCTCATAGAGGTGAATTTGCAGAGGCAATAGCAGACTGTTGTGGTTTGGGTTGTTTTATGTTTGTTTTTTTTTTATATTGTATGACCCAGAGTCATCAAAAAACCCACTGAATACATCACAAGGTGGACACACCTTTGGGGTTTATGTCTCAGCCAACTAGTGTTCGTAAGGATCTTACATGTTTTGTTCATGCAGACATGAAACTAAATTTCTGTAGTAACAGTTCCCCTACAAAGGATGTGGATAAACATGAAGTTCTCAGTCAATTGCAGAGCTCTTCTATTATTTCTGGGATGAAAGCTGGGAAAATGAGTGACTGAAATAAATTGGTGACTATCTATTTGGCAGAAGCAAGTAAGGGTAAAACTTTTAATTGCTCAGTAACACATCTTTTGGAAGGAGTGTATCCAAGGTGAATGCAAAAAGAAGATTCCCGTGGACAGCTTGTGACAATATTAAATTCAGGACTTAGAATATCCATAGACTTGTTGATAAAATGATACTAAACCTCTAGTATTTTATTCTGTGAATTTGGTACTGCCAGGTAGTTCCATCAATTTGGGTGCAGGTCAGAATTTAGTGCCTCGGTTGTAATCTTTGGTGAAGTGACTATCTCAGACTTTTATAAACATCCTTTATTTCTGGTCTCGATAATCTAACTACAATGTTCAGCCTTTAGATCATTTTATATCTTTTGGGTTTTTTAGATTAAAGTAATTTGTTATTATTTTTTCCCATGTAAGAGAATGACTGATTGTGAACAAATGGCCCCTTAACCTTTTCTAAATGGAACAGATTGAGCTTGAACCTTTTACTCTAAGACCTATTCCT
Organism: Zapornia atra; assembly: GCA_013400835.1. Classification (NCBI taxonomy): domain Eukaryota; kingdom Metazoa; phylum Chordata; class Aves; order Gruiformes; family Rallidae; genus Zapornia; species Zapornia atra. Next base: position 41,050 of record VZTU01002866.1, on the reverse strand, counting down.
TAATACTTTAACCATTACCTCAGTTTTTCACTGAACCCCTCCAATTTATCTAAAATGAACCCAATTAGTCACCTAGCCCATTCAATGGCTGCTTCAAGCAACTATGTAAGATAACTGCAAACATAAACCCATCAAACTACAGAAGTGCTGTTACAAATTTCCACTGTACTTTGTATGATTTGTACAGACCTGAGCTTCAGAAAATAGTTGCCGGAGGAATATTCTCTGAAAATGTAGTTATAGAACTAGATTTTCTTTTCCCCATCCAGACGTCCACAATGACAAATGACTTGTGAGACAAAGAACTTATTAATTTGGCTTTACAACTCCTTTTATAAGAACTACTCAAGCATCACAGTCAAATCCAGGAAAAAGATGGGTCTCAGGAAGCACAGAAACTCAGACTGGGGGACGGGGCAAGTTTGCAAAGGGGTCTTGCCCTCACAGAGGCTGAAATGAAAACCTAAGCACTGGGGTAAAAGAAAAATCCAATTTCTATCAGCATAGAACAATGTTCAGAGACACCGTTTGGAAGACAGAAGACTACCTTTGTGAGCAGTTGAACTTCTGCAACCAGTTTTCTTATGAATTCATGTCCTTGGCACTCTAAAAATTTTTCTAGTCCTATCTGCAAGAAATGCAGCCTGTGCATTGTTGTAACAACGGAATAAATGCAAAGTATGATCTTGCATGCCGTAACAAGCTGGATTTTGCCTTTTCCTTGGTTGTCTGACTGTTGCTGACAGAAGGTGTAATAGGTGAGTTCTGCCCATCTTTTCTTCAGTGAAGGCATTTCTTTTTTGCGGTTTCCCTAGCTATTCACCAACTTTCACAAAAGTTGTTGAAATTTAATTATCCTTCAAGTTCTACCTGCTTTTTCAAATCTGTTTGAAATTCTCTATGGATTAAAGAAAGGTTATTCTCCAGGAATTGACAGACAGACTGGTCATACTGGTCACATCTTTGGAAAGCAGGCCTAAAAGGAGAAATAAAGAAAGAATAATACAAAGAAACCTAAAGCAAATCACTCCAGTTTCTCTCTTTCACTTTCATTTNTTTTTTTTTTTTTTTGCATTTGACTTTCACTCGTGTTTAAGTTAATTGCAATTTTTAAGACTAACATGAAATTTAAATTTTTATATATGTTAAATGGTGACCAGCAGTTCATAAGATTTTCATTAAAAACCCCATTCTCTCTCTGGGTTGTTTACAAGAAAGAAAACTAAAAGGGTGAATCCTTCTTTTCTGAGTGTCAGTTTGTCTTGTCCGAGTGTTTCACTAGACACCGTTATACACAGTTCATTAAAAGCTAAATATTCTCTACTGTTAAATGCTTTGTGGAAAGGGTTGTCTAAAATAAATTGTCAAAGCATAACATCTAAGCACCGGAAAAAATTAAGGAAGGGAATAGTAGATTTGAAAAAAGAAAAAGAGCACTTAACCATCTATACAGACCCTTCCGAGGAAGATAGGCTTTATATAATGTATTTCCTTTGTTACATTCATCAGAATTGTCAAACTTTCAGCAAAGACCTAGCAAAATTGGATCTGACTGCCATGTGGTTTAGAGCATGTTTTACTTACAACTTCAAAAATTAATGAAGAATGAAAACCATGTGGGCAGATTCTTCCAAAATGTTTTAGCTACTCCGTATTTCTTCTCACTTCTGAGCTGCCTGAATCCGGATAGGAAGATCAAATACCCAGAGAATGGAATAGAAAGAGCCATCACAGGGAGAAGAGGACATCCAGTTGGACTGATGTAATCACCGAAATGCCTCTCCAGCTCGGCTCTAATTGAGGTTGTCATGACTTGGCAAAGAAAAAGCAGATTTTGTTGATGAAATTTTCATCACTGTTAAGTGAGAGGATCAGCCTTATGCAAGATCACCAAGCTGGTAGCAGAAACTAAGAGGTTATGCTCTTATCTAAGCACCTTATCTAGCATTTATAGAAATTAAAAATTTGGGCCTGACTCACTTTCAAGGCGCTTCTTTTATGAAGCTCTTGCAGGACTGCACAGGAAACTGCCTGGTTGAAGCAGATGTTTGGCTTCACACATACAAAGGCAGCAGATCCCACTCAGCCCTCCTTATCGGAGGAGGATGGAGAGCCCAAGAAACTCTACCCCTCACTGAGTAGCAGGGTTTCTGGTGTCATTTACTACATATATCAGCTGTAACTGGGGGATACTAGAAGACAGGTTTATTTTGTGGAAATGAAGAGATTTTTCATTTGTATTGCTTTAAAAGCTGGATGGAAAAAGCTGAAATAGTGCGGGGGGGGTCAAAGTACAGATCTGGATCTATAACAAGCTCAAGGTCCTTGAACAGTTTGTTCTCTTTTTTTTCCTATCCTTTTCTTTTGCAATTTCATTTTTTGCCTTTTCTTTTTTGTTTGAACCTACTTCTAATAAACCAGAATTAATCCCTAATTAGAAGCAATGGAGTTCTAGATTTTCCTCCTTCTCCTTTGCTCATGAAACTCCTATTGAGCGTGGCACTCTGGCATAAAGCTTCCTTCACAGCAGCAGCAAAGGAATTCTTTTGACTTCTGGAGTCTATGAGTTTGGTAAAAGTCTCTTCCTTACCCTGAGGTCAGTGATGTCTGTAGTTTAATTTAAGGCATTAAAGAGAAACAATTAGTTTGCCTGGTGCCTAAACTGCTGCTGAATAAACAACCGCAGAAACTGAATCTTTAAAAAACTCCTCACGACTTTATTTATCTGGACTCTCAGTTGCCATCCAGATGCAAGAAATTACTTCAGTTCATTTTAATTCTTGCCATTTTCTCAGCATTGTGCTACTTTAGGAGGCAAATAAATGCAGTAGGAAGATACCTATAGATGTGTGCAGCAGCTGGAGGGTTTATGATCTAACCTAAAAAATGCAAGTTGGTTTTCTTGCAGTAATTAATACCAGCAATGTTTCTACTAAATGCTTCTGTGTGCCTCATAGAGCTCCTCATGTCTCAGCAGTGGGTAGAAGCTCTGAGGGCCACAGTTTCACTCACCAGCCATGGCTTTTGCTGAATGGGTTTGTAATCCTCAGTGAACACTCACAAAACTAAGTCCCAGGCTTCACAACAACTCCTGATTTAAATTCTAAAGCAATTAACCTAACCTACACTCTTTATCAGATATAAAATTTATTTTACAGAAGCAGGAAGACCCCTAGCCTTTTAGGTGGGAGGATTTTGAGCCTTAAACAATGCTTAACTTTTTTGTAAATGTAAAGAGGACTGCACTGTTGCAAATAGTATCGTGGGCTTTTTTAACTATGTGTCTAAGGTAGTCAAAACAAGATGAAGAAAATAATGCTAATTTTAGAGAAAACAAAGACCTCCTGTTAGCTTGGAGTAGGTACTTGAGGCCTACATTAATAAATATTTTATACTGTGGACCATGTAGAGCTAACTGTAAAACCTAGTAATAATGAAAAAATAGCTGAGGGACAGACAATCCAGGTTGTGTTTCAACCAACACCATGGATGTACATGAGAATGCAGATGTTCCTGTAACTGTAAAAACACTGTATTCTGGTAAACAATCCAAACTTATTTCAACCACCTGAGGTCCAGGAGAAAAGTGATAGAGTTTCTGTCAAGCCCACATTTGGTGTTATGTTTTGCAGTATTTCAGGAAGAGGCACAGTGCTTACTGATATCCAAAAGAGAAAAAGTACATTTATTTTCATCATGAGAAAGTGAAGTTTAGATCATTGCCCAACTACTGCAAAGTAACAAAAACCTACAGTATATGTCTGTTTTCTGAGCTACTATCATAACCGCTGATGATAGATAATAATATTGTGATTTGTTTGGATTAAAACCAGTTTAAAAAACCCCCAAAACAACAAAAAAACCACCAAAAACCAAAACCACTATGCACAAAAGAATTGTCTGTATCATCTGTCATACAGATGAAGCTAAGATTTTCCCACAAAATCATACATAGCATCTGAATAATTTGAGGATGGAGTTGAGAGAGATAATGGGAAAAAAGATTAACAATATGTATTCCAGAGGCTTCCAGCTGGACATGAAATGAAAATAATGACTGTTAGGATGTCAGTCTGCTCTTTGATAAATCTCATAATTATTGTCAGACCCGTATCTGATAACAGCTACCTATGAGAATAAAATCAAGCTACTTTTATCAATTTACTTTGTCTATTGTCTTCTTGATCTCAGGCCTCAGGTTGGTCCTTCTTTCACACAGACCTTTTCAGTTTATGGATATACTTGATACGGTACGAAGACTGAATGTTGAATTTTAAAATTGCTGTGGCTGGTTTCAAAACCACAAACATCAAACCTGTAAAACTATGAAAGAGATCTGCAGTTTGTTTGGGTTTTACCCAAAATGCAGTATGTTTATAGAAAAAAAATGCTAATTTCTTTTCACTTATCCTGTTTTACAGGAGTATCTTTAGTTGACAGAACAAAGCTGTGCATCAAAGTTAAGGAGTGGCAAAATTAGGTCCTTTCACATGTTCTCCCATTTTAAGTCATGTTAGCCAAATTGATGGTAACGCACTGCTTATCCCTGCTAGATTCAGGCAGAGTATTGTGTGAGTGAGAGGGAGTCTCAGTTTTAACCTCACCCTCATCTAGCAGAATGGAGGCTCATTGTTTAAATTGTTCAGATTTAATGTAAAAAAATCAGTCAAGGTTAGCATTTGATTTTTTTAAAGCCATGTCTATATTCCAGGTTGGCTTGATTTTTCAATTCACATGTCTTCTAATAAAAAAATATATCTCCAAGCTACTTCAGAATTTAGGAGATCATAACCTCCTTGAATGTACAAAATCCTAAGCTTTTAGGTACTCATGAGTTTGTTCTCCCTCTCAAAACTCTGGTTGTTCTGACAATGCAAAGGACAAACATCTCTGCTTTCAACCAGATATGATTTCCACTGAAATAGTTGAGATATCTAACCAAGAAACTTCTCACACTCATGAAATGCTCTGACAAAATAAATAGAAAATTTGGAGTAAAAATTATTAAATTTAGTCTAAAAATCTTAACTTTTAAAGTTGCTATTGGATGTTTTTGCAAAATCCATTTGATTTAATAAACAAAAACATAGCGTATTTGACTTCCCAGTCATTTACTGAAACAGGCATACCTATCTGATTATAAAAGCAAAGAAAGATAACTATACAGAACTGAAAGTAATTGCAATGCAATTTACTAGTAAATAGGCGGGTTTTTTGGGTTTTTTTTTTTAATCAATGCTTTAATATGAGTAAACTGAGCCTTTGCTTGGCTGTTTAGTTCACATAATCCCTACCTTATTCTTTTTATCCTTCTGGTATGAGCAGATGGAAAACAAGAATCTCAAATTACTATCCTATGTTTTTTACTTGGTCTCAATCCATGTGGACTTCTTTAATTATTTGACTGTCTTGTTCAATACTTCACTATTTAGTTCAGCAGTGAATGCAGTGTTATAAATTAGTTCTGAAACTACTAGTGGATCTATCGTTGTATCAGAGAAAATTCCTTTTTGGTCAGCTTGGTATATAAACGCCTATATCTTAAAATCCATAGATGAGGACTTCAGAAGTTAGATGGGATTACAAGCAATTTAGGTGAAACTGTGTAGCCACCCAGAAAATCAGACAGCAAATCTGCTGTAGGACTGCAGATCGTTCACTTTCAAAGTAATCTAGCAGTGATCTTTCTTCCTGAACTTTTCCTTGCTCAATAGGCAATATTTTGTTTCTTTCAGTGCTCCAAGAGTAGGCTGAGCAAGGAGGTATTGAAATGCAGAGAGCCATTCCTGGGCTACTCACCATGCAGGCTGCACTGGGGTCTATCATACCAAAGTCTGAGACAGAAAAGCACATGTTTTCTTCCTGTTTAGATGACAAAATTAATTCTATTCTGAGTAGAGTTTTAGCAATGGTTAAAATGAGGCAACAGATTGTAGAGGACATTTGAAGCTTTGGAGGCATGTCTGTGCCAGCATGGGTCTATCTCATTCTCTCTCTTCCTCTCCTTCAGGTTCACCTCTCCTACCAGCCTTCCCATCCTTCTGAGCATGGGATCCTGCTTCCACTCTTCTCCCTTCTCCTCTTCATTCCTCACAGCTCTGTACCTCTGCTGCTCTGCAAGCATCCTCTCCAACATCATTCTCTCCCTTGCAATTCATTTATTTGCACCTCTTCCAACCTGAAACTCCACTCTGCCTGCCCCCCCTGCCCCCGGCCATCCCCTATCACTCTCTGAGCAGAGAGGTGTAGGAATGGGGCAATGCTGCTCCAGAAGAGCCAACGTCTGGTTCTTTAGATGTGGGAAGTTAAAAAACAGCTATTTTGCTCATGTCTAAAGCTTACGTTGGTATTATATTGTTTTGGATCCTCTGCTTATTGCATTACAAAATGTTCAGTCTTATTTTGTTCAGAGTCTTTTGGGCTCTAAATTACATTGCGTTTGGTGTTCACATTAAACAATAGCTCTAAGAAAATCTGTGTGCATAAAGAGAAGAGAATATTCTGACAAAGATATTTACTAGGTGAATAGTCTGCAGCGAAATGTGTAAAAAGTTATTCACTGCATTCAGAAAAATATGACATGTAACTACAGGATGTTTCTTTTTTGACTTGAAAGAGGTTAGTGGCTTGTCTAAGATTTGCCCATTTTCTCATGATTTTGGATTTATCAAATGGGGACCTTATGGTTCTGAGTACTCCTCAAAAAATCATGTCATCTGAGTTATGTATTGTTACTAAACAGAATATCTAGAAGTGTCAAAATATTGGATTAAAAAGATGGATACTCTAAGTTCTATTTAAAATATACATATCTTTTAACATATTTGTATGTACAATATAGGCATAGAATAAAAAAAAAACCAAGCATAATTTAACTCACATTTTTTAATACCAACTAATAGAAAAGATGACTGAAGTTTTCTGAAATTTAAAAAATGTTCTGAAAGAGTAATTGGAATGTCAATGTAGATGGAAAAGTATGAGATTAATTTTGGGGAAAAAATACAAAATATATTTTCTAGTTTCTGCCACCTCTGCAACTTTGTTACTACTTTTGTATATTTAAAATTGCATTTAAAATGCAAAAATATAATTTATGCTTAAAAGTTCATTGATGATCACAAGAGATCCTTATGTTAAAGAAAACAGCAACAGAAAAAGTGCTGTTTCCACCTTTAAAACAAGAACTAAGGAAAAACTATTTTCACACTGCCAAATTCTTCAGTTATAATAGTAATAATTAGACCCCATTGACATTTCATAAATATACTCACATCAACATTGTCAACCAGATATCCATGTTTCATCATTAAACATGAACAAACTAGTATTAATATTCTCATTAGAACAAAAAAAAATCTTAAAACTGATAATTAAATCAGTTTTAACAAACTATTCAATGAATAAGCCAACTAATAAATAAATAAATAAAAAAAATCCAACTATGGAAAAGTTACCACTGTAAACAGAAACTCTATTTTGCAGTTTAGTGCATGTTCACTTACACATCCAGGGACTCAGTGGTTTCAGAGGGGCTTTATCTGGGATATAGATGAGGGTGAATTATTAGAGGAGGATTAAAATTTGCAGAATGATTGAAAATTCCAAGAAATAGGAATCCCTTGAAGCACAGTCAAGAAAAGCATTAAAATATATTGCCTCCAAAGACCACAGAATTTCAAGCCAGGCTGTAAAAGTGAAACAAAAATTGTTTCATATGAATGCTGGAAAAGCTGAATCAAGCAATTGGTTGTTCTGTGCATGATGTGAGTTTGAATCTGTATCTTTTTTTCCTTTATTCAACTTTTTTTTTTTACTTTATTCCCTTTCTCACACAGACAAAAATCTGCAAATTAATCCTAGTTACAGATGGAACATTTTTAAACATTGTTGACAAAACATAATCTTACAAGAGAAAAAAAAAAGACATGAAATAGCCAATGCAGTGTACAGATAGTTTTCCCTCTAATCCTGTGTGAAGATAAACATTAGGTCTGGAAGGGGAAATAGAAATCAATTTGCTATTACATTTTAACTTCAGACTATCGTTTATCCCAATTTTCTTGGGATAAAGAAGACTCAACAGCTACAATAAAAATTGACAAAATGGGTTAGGTAGTGTTGAGAAATGAACACTAACATTTTCTATGGAATTATAAAATGCTTTAAGATGTTTATTAAGGAATAATGAAGATGACAAAAATGGGGATCCCTAATTAAGTGTATGAAGACAGAAATCTATAGTCTTGTTTCTCTTTAAAACTTTCTGAAGTGTCTTGACGATGCAGTGAAGTATTGCAGTGGTGCTCTCCACAGTAAATGTTCAGTTGAAGCTCACTTTCTTCCAGGAATATAACTGACAATGAATGTAGTCAGACAGCATGACATAGAGAAGCTTTGAGTCAGTTTTTTAATAATAGGAAGGACTATTTCTTAGTCAGAGGCCTTAACTATTTTGATTGTGCCTAGTGGAAAACAGAGCTGTTTGTCCTTTAGATTATCAGAATAGCTATCATTTTGAGAGGGAGTACAATTTCATGATTACTGAAGAGTTTGGGAGTTTATACATTCAGGGGGTTACGATCTCCTAAATTCTGAAGTAGTTTATAGAGAGATTTTTTAAAGGTTCTTCAGTTTTAAAAGGCACAGAAAGTGTTCAGCAGGATTTATAAAGTAGAAAAGTAGCTGAAGATCCTAAGCTTACACTGGAAATTTCTGTAAGCGTGTAACTGCACAGGGACTTTAATGTCTCAGTTTCTCAAAAAACATGTCTTCTGGAAAAATGTATTTATTCTGCTCATTACTAAAATTGGGGGGGTTTATATATATATATCCCTGCGATAATGGAGCACCTAGTAACACTGAAACGAGAATGAACTGGGAGTTAGGACCTTCATCTTCCCAGTCAGCCTGTGTCATGACAGGGAAATGTTGGTATAAGGCAGTTTAGTAGAATGAGCTGTAGGCATCCTGCAATATGGCTGCAGTTGGTGACTTGTGAATGGTATTTGGAAAAATCAGATAAGCAGTGGAAACCTCTGGATCCGTCTCCACTCCCAGATACATTGTTTAAGGGTCATTTGGTAGCAATTTGCCTTGCAAATGACCACTTACTGATCTTACCCTTTGGTCCTTGCCTCTAAATCCATATTGCAATGGAATGGCCACTGCTGCAGGAGCGGAAGATACAGGATGGAAAGCTGAAAACCAAATTTAAAACAGGTGAGCATGAAGTGGGTTTAGCCACATTTGTACAAGTGACAGACTTTTCGATTAACTACTCTCATCATTTGCTTTCTTTTGACACATATTTGCACCTGAGGTGATGCACCATATCTTTTCCTCTATCTCTATTTTGAACCTTGTTGTTGAGCTCCGTTCTAACAGGAACGCCCTGCCCTGTATGCTGGCTGTGGTGGTGTGAGCAAACCATTTCCTGTTTGGATTAAATATGATTATTTTCAGCTGATGTAAGCGGTGCGAAGGAAAACATCCAGCAGCAAGTCTAGCACGGCTCCTTGCGGTATGGCTGCAATGGGGTGCTCTCTATGCTTGCCAATTCACTCTAGGATGTCTTGAAGCACAAGGTCCCATGTGTGTCTTGGCTCTTAGTACCACTAGAGAAGGTGGCACTGATAGCAGAGGAGATAATGATATCTCATTCCATTGTCCCATCTTCCAACAGCTAACTGCACAATATAGTCATCACAATATAGTCATGAACAAATAATTTTTTTTGTGTTTGTGTGTGTACCTGAACATGGACACTCAGCTGATCTGTTGGAAAGCTACTTAAGTGTCTAGTTTTCAGATGTGGATTTTACTTGGACAGCATAGATTTGCTTTGGCTATTTTATACTGAAAAGGACAGGAAACTGTGCTTTAAAAAAAATAAATAAAGAGAGAGAGAGAGAGGGTGAGAGAATTGTTTTAAGTTTGCATATTCCTGAATCACTGCACACTTACTACCTCACCCATATATTAAGCCAGCCTTTGAGCTTGATGCATTTTTCTCTTAGCACAGAAATCCATTCCAGCACTCCAAAATGACAGCTCTTGGGCCTAATGTAGCACTAGATAAGTTGGGGGAGTTTTGCTGAAACCCAAATGCTTGAACAGAAGGGTTGTCTGAGATTACAGTCAGAAGTTGCTCTTCTATCTCTGCAATAATCTCTGAGAAACCAGACACAGGTGCAATGACAATTATTCACACAGTATTGTTAAATGAGATTGTGGCTTTTGTGGTTTTGCAATGGAGACAGAAGTCCACCAGGAAACAGATTGAAAACCCAAGATATTAGTTATCTCCTAAACTTAATTCCATTCTCATTGCTCTCCACACGGAGCTAAGGCCACTTTTGAGAGGCTAAGGTTAGTCCATGTAATTTGTCTTAAAGAAATACATCAATAATTGCTAAGGTTCCCCTGCTGTGAATCAGTCACTTCCTAGCTTGTGCTAGCGCTCACTTCCTGTGCAACCACGCTTATGCACCTTACACAGAGTATTTGTAGTTTCTCATGTCTCTTAAAGTAGGGATTTTCTATAAAAATCTGATGTCATTAAACAGTGGCCAACACACTGTCAGGTAGACACCCAGGTACATGAATAACATGCAAACAACAAACCACGTTTCTTGAAGAATGACAGTAAGGAGAATGATTTGGGTGTTTTTCCCTTCTTTTTCCCATCTGTTCTCAATTATAAGAAACTCCTCCCGCTAGTTTAAAGGAAAAACGTACACCCTGCAAAGCCTCTCATCTCTGTACAATATGTGACATCTGTATGTAACAGATGGGCTTTCAGGTTTCTTCATCACTAGCTTTATTTCCCAGGATCTATGACTGCAGCACCTAAGATCATATTCTTGAGTTGTAAAAGCAAACTCAAAACAAAAAGGCCTCACACTTACTGTCCCTGAGGTCACATCAGGTAGAGAATAATATGCTACCCACCATTAAAGTCTTTATTTCCATCAATGCTGTACCTGTGGATTGGGAGACAAAATGAATTTTCTTTTCAGTTATTGGAAGGAAATTGGTAGTGAAGGCAGATTTTTTTCTCTCTGAGTTTTCCAGGTTTTTAACAGTAAGCTCTGTACAAATATTCTTGTGGCCAATGTAGTTGGGCCATGATCAAGGCTTAAAGTTGCTGCCTCAAAGTGAAAAAGTGGTATTATTCATTTCACAGTAGAACTTGTGCACATGAGAAGATGCAACACTCTTCACTCATGACAATGCTCATCCTGTTCTGAGTCAGACTGACAAGTCCTGTACATGCTTCATGCATGGGGACGACAGAGCTGCCTACCTTCCCACGGGCCTTGTCTCACTGTCAAGCCTGAGAGGACACAGCAGTGACTTGGCTGGCCACAGTTTTCAATAGTACCTAGTGCTTTGGAGTTCCTTATTTAATACTTGCATAGCCAACTTTATTTGCCTTAAAGAACTATGCCATAAAGCGTATGTGTTTCTAAATTTATAAGCCAACAAGGCTACCCTAAGCTTTTATTAAGTCTAAAAATGTAAGATGACAAACACTGTGGCCATATCTCTGTCAGTTTCTTTAAATGGCCTAAAACATCTGGGGGCTGGATCCTCTATCCCCCCTTCATCTCATTTCTTCCACCTTTCTCCATTCCTGTTATTTCCTTTCCTGCCTGATTATTTCTTTTCCTGTTCCTAACTTTATACATCAACTCCTCCTTCCACAAGTTCTTGAATTTTGGTGGTGCCCTCACTTGGCTCTCTGCATTTTCCAGAAGGCATGCAAGCACTTCACCTGGCAGAACACTCACTCATCCTGGCAGCACACTTCCCCACAGTCCAGCTGCCTTGTGCTCCACAGTGGCAAATTTTCACTTACCCCTACTGTGACCCACAGAAGTGCTGCTGCTGAGAGGGAGCTGCAGACCTGTTTGGAAAGGATAATCTACTGCTTCATGTTGTCACACAGTCCCAGGACACTGGTGATCAGTCAGTGGAAATTGGGAAAACAGTACTGTCCTGTGGGAAGTGATGAATCATGAATGAGTAAAAAGGCATTTAATGCTGTAAGACATGAAGGAGGATTCAAATGAGGATGGGAAATAGCCTTTCTTGTGCAACTTATGAAAAGCAGATATTTGGCTGAATAATATGGGGTTACTTCAGCCCAGAATCCACAGAATGTGGAGGAGACAAACTGGAGAAACGAAGGGAGAATGATCAATCATGGATGTTTAACAGCTGATCAAAGAACAGCAGTTCGAATGGTTTTAAGACAACATGGACACACTTGATTAGCTCACAAGGTACACAGTATATACAATGATGCTAATCTCAAACCTGTGGATTTTGGACAATTAGCACTATGGGGCATTACTGTAGAACTCACACCTGTAATATAAAACTCTAATTCCTATAGGAAGACACGACACAGTGAGTGTTGGTGTCTACTATTACTTGCTGTGATTCCTATATGCCATCCTGTTTGACACAGAGGTTGATGGAAGTATCAACATACTGATTGCTTCTTCCCACTCCTGAGTGAAAACTAACATTTTGAATGGCTATTCCTTTCTACAAACAAAATACCAGAAAGCTTCATCATCTTCAATAGAGCTGACCGTAATATTTATCAGAAATAGATGGCTGGTAGCAACATTTTTCATGGCTATGTTGACTTCTACAAGACCTCTTCACTTCACTTTGCTTTTCTTCTACTTGGTCTACTCCTCTCAACTTTTCAATAATAGTAATTATGCTGTAACTGCCAAATCCATGCTATAAATGTAAGTTTTTTTTTTTTCATTTTTAGTTACCCAAAACAATCAAGACAATTTTCCTTTATTTTACTCCAAATTCAAGATTTTATTCAAAGTCTGAATCATGCAATTTCACATGTAATTAAGAGGCAGAAGGGTCCTTAAAATGCTATGATATCTGTGAAAAATGATGTGTATATCATAATTTTTCTTACCTGGATATCACATCACAGCATTATGATACATATTGTGAATACAGAGCTTGTTCTGAGAGAAATTTTCCTTGTCTGTGGAGTCACTGGCTTATCATAGAATAGGTGAATTCTGAGCCACTGTGCCCTGTCTGGTTTCATGATCAAAATTTTTCCATTTTATAGCAACTGAAGCCTTACAACTTTGTCGAGGAGCAGGAAAAAGAGCTGGTGAGAGTTATGGAGCAGATCAGTGGCTGAGGTGATGATCATACAGAGATATCATTTCCATATGCATTTCACCACCTGCTGATTGTCTTCTACTCCTGGGTGTTCACAGGAAAAGAAATTAGTTATTTCTCATAAGACACCATAATAATGGTGGACACTCAGTTTTACCTACAGGCATTTCTTTTCAGCAGCCCTTATTTTCAATAGGTCTAGTGTTATCTCATCTATATAATGAGCTAATTCCTTTCTCTTGTGAAATGCATGAGTATAGAGTACAGATAGTTTTAATTTTGTTTGTAATCTTTGACTGTCTTGTTGACAATGATACTAGTACTACAGATCTGAATTTTTCATGATGAAGACACTTTTTACTTATTGTTCTTTAAGGACATAGGAGTTGATGCTTAACAGTATTCAGGTTAGTCAAAGAAAAAGTGAAGTGTTAATCAGAACTTCCATTTTTTTCCAACCAATGAGTGCAACTGGTGTCCAGGAAAATAAAAGGTAAGGTGCTTGTCTACTCTTATTCTGTACTCATACTAGTGGCTTACTGGATTTCATGTTTACTTGAGAGTTTGTGCTGGCAATTGTTTATTGAGGATTCAGCCTCTTTCATTGCAGGCTTCAGTTTGCACTTCAAACATGAATATGCCTGTGAAAAACACAGTGCATACTATCTTCTCTGAGTTTTTCAGGCAGATGTACAAGTGGTATTATTTATGCTTTAACTTAACACATATATACCACATTTGAAGTGAGATAGTGTGGCAAGAGTACAAGATTAAAAATGGCTTTCATAGCTCACCCTTTCCCAGAGGGTTTGCTTGCACCTGTTTTTTACCACGAAAAGGACGTTAAACTTTCTGATATGTGACCAAGTTGCAAATGAAAGATCTTCAAGATAAAAAGTGATATGATTGACTTAAAAGGTCAAAATCTAATATTTTAGTTTGTCAGTTTATGGTGTGATAATTTCACAGAAACATCAAAGATACCATGTGACCTCCCAGAACATATTTCTCACCTTGAGTGTCTTGTGGCTCTCCTCAGATTTCATGGTCCGTCAGTGCACACTTCAGCTGTGTTCCTTTAATAACAGCAGCACAGGTTAACAGAGCATTTATCTTCCTTGATACTTGACTTGCTGGGCTGTAGCTTTTACAGCCAGTATTAGGGAATGTCGTGCTGCTCTGCCCATTGCCCTCAGGAAAGAGACTGGGGAACTTTAAGACAACACAGGATTCATTTTGAAGCTTTTCCAACAGATCAGTCAGTTGAGGAATTGCTGTAAACTTGTATAAACCAGCAGGCAGGACTTAACTCTTGAATGTCAGGAGCCTGGTTTGAAACCAAAACCCATCATGCATAACTAGTTTTCCAGGAAGAGCTACACAGAAACTCATTTTATAGCTGTAAGTGGCTCAATGTTGTTCACATCTCATCCAGCAATTCCTCCTCATGTGCAAAAATATAGTTGGAGGGGTGAGATTAGGAACTGGATGCAAAATCCTAGCATATAGGGCTAAAATATTCCTCCTGTAACCTAATCTGAAATGAGCTCAATCCTGAATCATCCATGTTGCATCATGCTCCCCATATGGTGGTCTTTTAAGTGGACAGAGGGAAACCCAGATGAGATGATTCTGATCATTGTTGGGTCTTCAGTAATTTTACAGAAGAACAGAAGTATGTTTCAAGGATCAAGGCAATCCTGTGTTGCTTTTCTGCAGCAAGACTCCTTTCCTCATCTTGTGGTTCTCAATTTGTAAAACGCTGCCTACAAAACATCAGCATGAATCTTCATTACACATTTACAGGGTTACCAGGAGTGTGAGAAGAGAGGATTTCAGTATTTGGGAGCTATAGTCAGGAAGGATGCAGCAGAAGAGTATTCCTGGAGTGAGGCAGAGAGGGTTGTACGTACAGTCACGTACAGGGCAGGTGACGTGGGAACATGTACCATAGAGTCCAGAGTTTTTTTAACAGAGTGAGAGGGCTGAGGAAAAGGGACAGCACAAAGTTTTTCTTAGTCTCTTCACCAGCTCCACAGATCACACACAACCCTCCAGTCCTGCTCTGTCTCGCTGTTCTTGTCCAAATATACCTATAGTCTTAGCAGTACTTGTCCAGTTCTGTTCCTCCCCATTCCCTCTCACCCCCACCTCTGAATACAGAACACAAAATATAACTGAACTGAAATACACTGTAGGAAAATGGATTCAGCACACCTCCCACCACTCACCAATTTCCTTTATTTTAAAAAATATTGGAACAATAACAACAAAAAGTATGTATTTGCTATCTGCTACTTTGCAAGGTTCCTGATTCTGTAAAATCTTCACTTGGGGAGATTTACCAGTTTGCAGTCTAGGGGGAAAAAATTCCAATTTAAGATGAGAATTTGCATCCATGTAATACAATAATGGAAATTCATCCAGTGATTAATCCAGGATATGATACAACTTGTTTTTGGTATGTTAGGGAGCAGGGGAGTGGGCTGGCATAAGGAGAAGAGAAGCATTTAAGCATGTGCAGTCACTATTTTTCATAAGGATTTTTATAATGCTTTTACACAATAGACAGAAATTGCTCCTAAAGAGTCATTCTAATCTATTGGGTAATTAATATGCATATTAAAAAATTCTAAATATATATTTAATCAACTGGCTACATAAAATGCCTGAAGCCCTGAATACATATGAACCCAATAGACCAGAACAGCTGAAAAAAAAGCTTGCTCCAGGCTCTGGAGATACATTCCATGGAGTTTGCTTTTAAAATAGATCTGAAAGCCTAGAATGGACTTGAAGAAGCTGGAACAGTTTTAAAGAAGGGTGCTTTCTTTTCAGGTTGTGAACATACTGTGAATTGAAGAAACAGAAGGAAATCGGAAGGCTTGTCTGGAAGATTATTCTAATAATTAAGATAGCGGCCCAGGACTTGACTCCCTTAGGTGTCCTTCCAGGCAAGTGCAGCTGTGAACCTCACCTTGTCCATTATCTGCAATTGCGCCTCAGTTTCCCTGTTTTTAAAATGAGAATAGCTACACTTAACCTCTTCACATCATTGTGAGATGTGTTACAAAGAAATATTCAAAGACATAAAATTGAAAGATAAATGCTCAGGTTTCATTGAAAACTGGGTGGAGGAGTCATTGTAAGTGCCCTTCACGCCCTTGAAAATCTCACCTTTATTTTATTGATGGCTATAATGCACTTCAAGACCTTTGGAGGAAAGGTGTTATAGATGTGCAAAGTTGCTAAGGAAGATGGAGTAAAAATTGACTAAAAGGTCAACCTCAGAAGCAAAGGAATATAATATGAGGATAACCTATGGCAAATACCCTGAAGGCTACACCTGGGAATGTGGGAGTATGAAGTCTAGATATGTCTTTAGATAACTCTGAGTCAAAGACGGTGTTACACAAATTATAACAGCAGAGGAAGGTGACCTATGGCATATCAGGAGGCCAGAAACTGGTCATTCATTCTTCAGTTAACCGTTCATACGTGAAAGTTTTCTCTGGCCACTATAATGTGGATCATCTCTATGAACAGATTCTCAGAGGTCATCCTCTCCTTTCTGGGAACTGCCATGCTTCTCTCCAAAAACCCCTAGTTATGGAATAACTAAAACTTTTACAATTTCTGCTTTGTCTTTATTGCTTGGTAGTCTATGATTTTAAATCATGGTCAAAAATCCATCATAATTTCCCTAAATAATTCAATTTATAAGCATCACATCTTGAATCTGCTCTCATGCATGCTGCAGTAAAGCTGTAGCGACACAACTGGATTCTGTGGAAATGTTTGGGACCTGAAGAGGCCTAAATTTACATTAGCACATTTATCTTTCTGTCACTCTGTTTCTTACTTTTCATCACTCTGCAGTTGAATGATTTCAGACTTTAAATTTTGTTTTAAAATAAAGAGTCTTATCCACAGGCAATAAAATAACAGTTACAAAAGGCATTTGGACAATATTGTAAAGAGTGTCAGTAATAATTCCAGGTGTATTCAGGTATTAATCTGAAAACAGCAAGCTGCATTATATTAAAGTAAGATTAATTGGAAAATTAAAAATAAAGAGTTTTTATTGGTTTGTTTTAGAAGAGATCTCTAAAGTTACAAGTAGTAGATAAAAAGCCAAAAAAGAGGCTTACTTTGATGTTTGAATATAAAATTATTGAGTTGCTGAAAGTAAGAACTTAGTTTAGGACAATTTCCCTTTTACTACCAAGATGAGCTACGATAATTAAGGTTTTGTAAACTATGGCTTACAGCCTTCTGGATATATCCTCACCACATCCAAAAGAAAGATCCTTGTCTCATAGAAGCAACAGTCTAAACAATTAAAAAGGTCTAGATGAGTGCAAAGTACAACCATAGTGGTCAGGATAATTATTGTGCTCATTAAGTTATAAGTTTTAATAACACAATTGGTTTATTAATCTATTTTCACGTAGGATGATCTCCACACAAGCAATTATCAGCTAGTGCTTGCAGGTAACAAAAAAGAAATGGGCTCTCATGTGGATTTGAATACGCAGAGTTTATCTAGGCAATAAAATAATGCCCTTCATTGGCAAAATGTATAAGTGGAGCAGAAAAAATAGGGTGAAGAATTTGGTCTTCCTAGTGCAACATTTGTAATGGCACACCAGGGTTCTTTCTCAGCCAGCTTATAGGAAGACTCATGTGCTTATGGGGGAACTGTGGGAGGTAATCAGGAGTCAACTGATCACTGGTCTACCTGTTAGCTGGGAAATTCTAGCAAGGATCAGTTCAGATTTAAGATTTAAGTAACTGAACATGAGTTCAAAGGGGGAAAAAGGTGCTTGACGATTTTCCTCTGTAATTGTGCAGAAATGTTTATAGTTAAAGCACCAGTATAAAAATAACCTAAAAGGGCTGATCAAAAATAGAGGGAAGCATAGTTAGGTGAAGCCTTAAAGACAAGGACATGTTGTTTACATTTAGAGTGGTGTTGGAGAGAAAATAGAACTTGGTTTAGAGGATGGAGTTGACCTAGCTAGACCTCTAGGTGAGAGAGACAGTGTGAACATGGTATTAAAGCTTCACAGTGTGAGGGAGTCAGGAGCTAGTACAAGGGGCTTCCACTGAATGAAGAATTAAGCTCACCGGACAAAGAAAATTCTTAGAGTTTGGCCCGTGACCTAGAAAAGAATATTGTAGGTAGATTCTGTACAGACATCAATCGTCAGGGGCACCTCACTTTACATACCTCAATTCTCCAAGGATAAATCAGGAGAAAACAAGTAATATATATATATAATTAGAGGCACTTTCTCTTCATAGTGTTTGCTCAGCTGTAACAGAATGTGAAAGTGGGTAGAAGTGATTTTGCATGACTGTGAAATCAGAATTCATTCAGCAAATTTGTTCAGTGTAGTTTCTACTAATTCTAAAGAAGTAAAAACAGTTCTGGGAATACCTTCATCTTGTTTCCTCTTGAATCAAGTGTGTTGAAATTTGTAAAAAAATAGTCAATGAGGAAGGTGGATCTGTTGAGGGTTTATTAAAAAAAAAAGGGGGGGGGGGGGAAATCCTTGAATTCAGGTAACAATAGCTAGTCAGATCCAAATCACCAACAGTCACTGGGGGAAAAAAAACCCAACAAAACAAAATGTGACAACTAGACGAACAAGCAAACGAACCCCTATCTCAACATTAAATTTAAATAATTGAAAAAAGTCCCTGAAATGGAATTTAAGGATGTTTTCATCTTCAGCTGACATCGTTGAACATTTCTTGGCTAGATGAATGGTCACTATGAGTGAGGATAAGGTCTCTAATATTAACAAGTGCTGGGGGATTGGTCAGACAAACACTGAGAGAACCTTGGCCTCATAAATCTGTTGCTTTCTTCCCTGTGTTGGTTTGTTTATACTCCTGGAATTTAAAACTGGTCAAGTATTTTCTTATTCAGATGGGTGGATGTGGTGGTTTTGGCCCTAACCAAAGGCCAAATCCCCACCAAGCCGCTCGCTCACTCCCCCCTTCAGCCGAAAAGGGGGAGAAAATAGATATTAGGAGGCTTAGGACCTGAGATAAGGACAGAGGGATCACTCTGCAATTAGTGCAATGGGCAAAACAGACGCAGCACAGAATAAAGGAAAGAAAAAGGTGATTTATTACTACTTACTACAACTACTACACCCAGTGAACCGGAACGAGATAAGAAGCGGCCAGGTCTTCAAGCTCCTTCCCCCCACCCCTCCCTTCTTAGCAAACTTAAAACTC
>VZTU01002866.1:1517-11634 GCA_013400835.1 Zapornia atra | reverse complement strand
CCCTCTGAGCCCGGTCGGACAGCCAGTTCTCAACCCACCTCTCTGTCCACTCATCTATCCCATGCTCTCAGCTTTTCTATCAGGATGTCATGGGAGACAATGTCGAAAGCCTTGCTAAAGTCAAGGTAGATCACATCCACTGCTCTCCCTCCATCCACCCAGCCAGTGACGAGATCATAGAAGGCTATGAGATTGGTTGAGCACAATCTTCCCTTGGTGAATCCATGCTGACTACTCCTCATGACCTTCTTCTCTTCCAGTTGTCTGGAGATGGCATCCAATACAAGCTGTTCCATCACCTTTCCAGGGACAGAAGTGAGGCTGACTGGCCTATAGTTGCTGGGATCCTCCTTCTTGCCTTTTTTAAAGACTGGAGTGACATTGGCTATCCTCCAATCCTCAGGCATTTCTCCTGTTCTCCAAGACCTATTGAAGATGATAGACAGCGGCTCCGCAATCACCTCCGCCAGCTCCCTCAGCACACATGGATGTATCCCATCCGGGCCCATGGGTTTGTGTGCTTTAATCCCGTTGAGATGCTCAATCCCATTCTTGAAGTCCTCTCTTCTCTGGTCTTCCATAACTTACGTGGTTTTCTATTTCTTCTAATCCTCCCTTCTCTGGTCCATTATTTCATACCCATTTTCAGTTTATTATGGTGGTACCACTTGCCTTGCTTTTTGCTATTATTCTTTTCCTCTAAATCACAGGTCTTTGTTGCATCATTCTTTTACACTAATGTAACTATCACCTTGGGTTTACTTGTCTTCATAGACCTGAAAGAAAGCAATGCTTTATTTTACTTCTTTTTGATCAAATTCATCATCACCTTGCATGTCACTCAGGCTTGTAGCCTGGCTCATCTTTGACAGTTCCTCAGTACTCATGTCCAAATACTGTCTACATAATTTATCTGAGACACAACCTTTCTTATGCATCTGCAGTTAAAACTTGTCAGCTCTCAAGATATCCTATGCCGATTTCTACAACTGGGATTCTACAATTTGTTAAAATGTGCATTTTTATAGCCCATAACTTAAATTATGATACCCTTACTTGCAAACTTATTCCCACCAAACTATTATCTCTAATGTGTCTTTTCAACTATTAATTGTGTGATGTACAATGGCTGAACCATACCACATTGACTTTCTTATTGTTTTCTTTTTTTCCCCTTACTTACATGGCCACTATCCTTATCTTTGACTTGTAACTCTGTACGACATTATACTCTGTTAGTACAGTGCCTAGTACCATAGCAGTTTGTGTTCATGATAAGAATCTTGATGGTTCGTAGTGCTAATTCCCTGAAATTATACCAGCGCTACTTGGCTTTAATAAAGACAAGAATTATTCCCACTGCATTTGTTTATATTCATGTGTATCAGATCTGTCACTGTTCGTGGAGGAGAAAAGGGACATGCTTTCAGTTGCTCAATTGTACCTTTAATCTTAAGGCGTGGGTAGGGAAAATATCAGTAACCCATCATCTCCTACAATGAATCAGAGGATGATAGTCAGCTATAGAAGAATATTAAAACATTTCCAAAAGAGAAAAGTTTCTTGCTAGGAATATGAAGTTAATTTTTATAGAAGGATCTCGAAGCATTCGCCTTTATCATAACGACACTCACTAACCTTGAAGAGAAAAATATGCCCCCAACCCTTATATTCCTTAGGAGGGACTGCGAAGGGTAAGAGGTGATGACAAGCTACTGAAAACAGCGTGCCATACTTATAAATTCCTGCTTTAACTTATCCCTGAAACATTTCAGCCAAGAGCAGAATATTACAAACCGGTTATGTCCATTAGCTGTGGCTAAGACAAGTTAAAGTGTTTATACTGTTTAAAAAAACTTAGTAAAATAGGAATGGGCAGTGTCTGTAAGTATCTGTCCGCTTTGCCTGAAGGCAAGTAGCATGATCAATCAGGCTGGGTGGTCAGATGGTTTATCTGTCTGAGACACCCCTGGACTGACCTCACCCCTCACGTTGTGAAGAGGCCACAGAAGTTAAGAGCTCTGATTTAGCTACAGAACAGCTGTTTTTTCAACTAGAGGGCCTGTTTTTTGGGACTGATTCATCACTGAATGCCATGGGGCTGTGGTGCAAATATTCCTCTGTCTATATTGCTGGAGAAGATACAGTAATGAAATTATATGTTTAAACCCAATATAATTCTCCACTCTATTCATGTACCCAGAGTCCCCATGCAGATGTGGATGATATCTGTAAAGGTTCCTCAACTACTAAATTTGTGTCATTGCTCATCCCCTAATATTTAGTCTAGTTTGAGATCTTTGAAGGGCCAAATACTCTTAGAAAGAAATCCAAATATTTATAGTATTGCTACTTTTTCTTTTCTAAAGGCTAAAAACTGCTGGCAATCTGTTCTCATCTTGAGAGAAATGACGACCCTTTATAAAGCACCACCATAACTGGATGACACTGATGGCTGTTGGTGACTGAAATGAGTAGCAAGCCATGCCACAGGTGTGCTGTTGCCCCTCTGATGTATGAAAAAAGATTATGCCTTTTTTCTTCTTTTCCATACAATTCTGTTTCTCACTTCTTATGCATGGCTTCTCACCTTCTCCCAATTACCAGTCCAACTTGTGGATAGTCTAAAACATTGCGCTGTTTCAGACTTGCATGTATTCCTTCAATATACTTCTAACCCACACTTCGTTTCCACTTTAACTCCTTAGCCTTTTCTATTATTAACATCAATAGCTATTTTTCAGAAAACAACTTATTTCTGACATTGTGTTGTTTCAACAGTCAGAAAAGAGAAAGATATGAAAGGACAAGCACTCATAAAAAATTCTTTTTCTCCTAATAGTCTATTTTTTTCCTCCAGTTATAGCCCCACAAAAAATAAGAGTTTTTAATGGAAAAATGCTTGAAAATCAGCTTTTAGAAGTACTTTCTGATATGGCAATTTCAGCTGGTCAGACTTGAACCCTAACATTGATGCATGTGGCAGACATGTGAACAGTGATTCTGAGTTCTGAACTTTTGACAATGACTTAATTTTTCCTTCACAGTTTCCCTCTCTGTATAATAAAGATGTCAGTTCCTATTATTAATTCTGCTCTAAAAATGAGAAGGACAATATGACATTTCTATGGGATTTTTGAAGATGAAATCACTATATCAGCATACTACATACAATGCATAATATTTACCATGAGAAAACATCAAAATATTTGGAACTTTTATGTGCATTGCTGTAAATCACATCTCACAATTACTAAGTTCTGTGAAAATGATTTGAGGAAAATCCCTTGTATGATTTCAAAGGTGTGAAAGATAGTCTTAGCTAGTTTTACTAGTAGTGCATATATAAATGTTTCTTCTTTCTTTTAAATGATTTATTTTCCCAGAAGCTTCTGAACAAAGAGAAACTTTCAGAACAAGTGCATTAAAAAAGTGAGACTCTAATAAAGTCTAAAGAAATAAACATCTACTTCATAGAGATTCAGT
The DNA here is from genome assembly GCA_013400835.1 of Zapornia atra. NCBI lineage: Eukaryota > Metazoa > Chordata > Aves > Gruiformes > Rallidae > Zapornia > Zapornia atra. The sequence goes on along the minus strand of VZTU01002866.1, from coordinate 8,148 downwards.
AGGCTGTCTGCATATTCTAATGATAGCAGTGTGAATTACAGATAGCACACAAGCAATGTAGCAAGGCCACACAGCACCTTGCAATTTAGAATTTGTCAACGTTTTGCAGTTTCCCATGTGAGTCACCTCTTGGTTGATGTTTCCCATTTTGTTTACATAGGCTTAAGCTTTGGAACATCCATGCAAAACAGCACATTCGAGCTTTAAATCAGTCACACATAATGAGAAATCTCAAATCATTCCAAGCAATTCGTTTAATATTTTATAAGGAAAACACAATTTGAGTTGTGCAGTTAAATTTACAAGAAGATCAGGAAGGACAGCAAGAGAAGCCATCCATACATTACCAGTGATAAAATAGAGATAAACTGAAAAATGGTGAGATTGCCTATCTGAAGTCTGCAAAAGCTGTACTTGTACTTAACGTGTAGGTTTCATTCATTAAATATATGTAAGATATAAATATGTTAATCTTGTGCCTCTGTCAGTCTGCAAAGAGGATAAAAAGGGTAGAAAACATAATTAAAAAGTGTGTAGGTGTTTCTGTTAAAATAATTTTGCTGGTAGTGTGAAATCTGAATTTCTAGCTTGCCATATTTTAATTTTGTGATGCCTGGGCCCTAAGTATCAAAAGAAGGGAGAGCCATGCGTTATGGCAAACACTGAGACTCCCAGGGAAGCAGTCAAAATGCCATTGGAGTTGAAATAGAAAGTATGTCAAGAAATTCCATTCTGAGCTCTTTACCCTACATAATCTGCTTCCTCTTCCTCTCTGAAGCTGTGCAATTTCCAGTGACACTGCAACATGACTTTACAATCAGTTGCTAGGAGCAGCACCCTTCCTACATACACTATCAAAACATTGATTGGAAAAGTGGAGCGATCTGGGGTTTGAGTTCTTTTTTAGGTTGGGTGTTTTGTTTGGATTTCCCCCCCACCCCTCCTCAGAGAGAACCACTGTTAAATATATCCAGTGTGATCTAAAAATCTGGAAATGGAAATGAAAATCTTGAGCAAATCTGTCCGTGGTGATTTCAGGACTTGATTGTGGATTTCATCCTGATCGTGTTGATTTTAGGGACTGCTACATCAAAGCATGAATGGTTAGCTGCAAGCTCCTGTTTACTACTTCACACAACACACTTGTTTCCCTGAAAGCCAATTCTGATTCAAATCAATTTAATTAAGTAACAAAGCTGGTTGTCATGGTAACAACGCTACTAATTTGTCATGGCAAATACTCTGTGAGATTGACCAGTTGCTAAGCAACAGCCAATGGGCTTGAAGACAGAAGATGACAAATTCTATCTGGTGCAGATGTTGTGATCCAGTCTTGAATTAGGCCTCTGTTCAGAGTGGACTCCCAAGAGAGCATCACCTGGATAGCTTAATAGCAACACAGGGAGTAGCATGCCACAACAAATTACATTGTTTTGCACTTTTTAAAATGTGTTTGAGGGAGAAGCTAGTAAAATAAGGCAATTTGATGCTCCCTGTCATCTTTTTATTTTGCTGTTACAGAATGTATGGAGATGATTCAATCTTACTGTACTTGGTTTTGCATATGCATATTTATAACTCAGAAATAGTCTTTTATCCATCTTTGTACATAGGATACATAAAATGAAGACATGCAAGCACAAAACAAGTGGATTATGGCTAAATCACCTCAACAAAATCTGTTTCGAGTAATGTGCATAATTCACTCATGACAGTGGAGAACAATTTATTTTTAGTTTATTATTCTTTCTCTCAGGATAGCCTCCAACTTCACAGTTTAAACTTGATTTATTTTTATTCATGAGAATAAATTCACTATTCCTCTCATGAAAAGTAATACAAATATCTCAGGCTGTTGGTATCTTCCTACCCATGCCTGCTTTTGGTCTGCACAAAAATCAAACTAAGTGTAAAGTAATGCCTTTTTGACAATGCATAACTTTATTAAATTCATCTTACTAGCTAATTTATCCTGAAAACCTTGTCTGTCTTCCAAGGCAAAAAAACCAGAACACAAAAAACCAACACTTTGATTTGGAAATAATTGAAATATTCTGTTCACATCTATGTTCAGGCCTAGTTCTAAAACCTGCTTGTAAACCTTTGTAGTTTGTGTGGAGAATGAACCAAATTAGCAATTGATAATGAAGAATATGGAAATCTGTGAGACAGTAACATTAGAGGCATTTAGAGAGGCGTTGATGGATTTATGGTACATTGGAAAATACTGCTATCAAAACAGAAACACTTTTTCAAATGGGATTGATATTTCTAGGATTTTACAAATGTAAGGAAAATTTCTGACAGTTTTGAATTGGCTGATTTTTACATTATTCTAGACATTTCATTTTTTCCTGGAAATTAACTTTTCAATTAGAAATAATTTGTCAAATTACAATCATAACAGAATGACAAGTGCTCTAATAAAACAAAGATTCAAACATTGAAGTCAAAACAAATACATCTAATCTTCTGAAGCAAGATAGTTGAATGACCCGAAGTTCCCCTCTTTGCTCTACCATAATTTTCTTATCTGTGGAATCAGTCCTGCTGGCAGACAAATTTTAACATTACCAAAAAACCTTTACACCACTGATATTCCAACCTCTGCACATTTCTAATATGGATAGTACATTAGTTACTTACTAGTTTCACTATAACTAATGGATTACTGACAGGAAGATCTAGCCAAGAATGTAGTATTATGCTTTACGATATTCACTTGAATACATACAGCAACAATTTAACAGTTTAAATAAAATGTTATCTAGAACCAAAACAGGGTTTTGTTTTTCAACAGTTTCAACACAATCATTTCAATAGAAACTTCATAAAACCAGGATCTGTCATGGTATTATAAGAGTGCTAAAATAAGCTAAATGAACAGTCCCAATCAAATTTTGGTTTTATAAAACTGAAATCAGCCTTTTTTAATTAGGATTTTAATATTAATATATAAATAGAGGGAGAATAGTTCCTGTCAAGTTTGGTTAAAATGGCGTTCTTCTGCAGAAAATTAGCCAGAGTAATTCTTCTAAATTAACAGAAAATATAAAAGCAACAGCAACATGAAACTTAAATGTTGGACTTTTCACTATTTCAAACCACTTGTTAGGCTTGTATATTTTGTATTACCTTGTACTGTGTGCCTGTAGCAAGGCTTTGGCGGTAAGGGGTCTTGCAGTGGTGTCCACTGTGGGCAGGGGTGGGGGCAGAGAGGTCTTTTAATGTTTGTCCTTTGTTTCTCAAACACTGGAAGGTTTTTTAATTAAGAAAAAAATAAATGTATTTCCCACATACTTGCCAGTGACAGTAAGTGGTAAACAATCTCTCTGCTTTTATATCAACCAACAAAGTTTTGCATCCTATTTTCTTCCTCTGTCCTGCTCAGCAGAGAGAGTGAGAGAGCGGCTGGGTGGGAGTGTGGCTGTTTGCCAAGGCTAACCCACCAGGTATGTACAATGCAGTCACTGAAAACCTTGCACATAGCAAGTGCATAGACAAATGGAGCCAAGGCTTCATGCTTAAGAGTAGGCCATTCCTGTTTTCAGATTGTGAAAAGGATTTGAACACAGGAGAAGTGGATGACTTGCTTTTTCCTCTCCTCTGAAAGCTGCACAAAAATTCCTAATGTCCTACCAAGAAAAAAGAAGAAAACAACCAAAAATATCTTTAAAATACAACACGCAAGTGACCACACTTCATATAAGAATGCTCAGATGTTGTGTACATTTGCTTTTGGTCCCGAAACTGACATTTAGGTACTCTAATTGTACCTTTTGAGTGCCTCAGTGCCTAATCTGGGCATCTCAATTTATGCAATCCTTTTTGTTTATGAAACTCACAGGCAGTTACATATTTTCTTTTTATGAAGCTGACAATTTAAGGAAAATTTAAAGCCAGCAGTGTGACAAACAGTTATGACCCTCTCTGTTTCTTGCATCAGGCCTGCTGGTAAGACAGAACATATCTTTTAAAAGCTTTTAATTTAGAGTTAAGCACCATCCACTAGAGAAAACATGAGATCCTTAAATAAATTATTGCACTGGTTAATCATCAACTCCTTACTCTTTCTGGAAACAGATCTGAGGACTGATATTCGCTTTCTAAGCTTCTTGATCGTATGTTTGCCACATCATAGGAATCCCTTTAAATTTCCAACTCCTTATGGTAATCCTTTTCAAAACTCACCTTCAGAAAGAAATTGTGACTTGCAGTCTTGGTTCCTCGATATGTAATATTGCCATTATAAAAGTTAAAATTAATCTTACCTGAGTAAGTCCAGTTTAGTGTAATATCCAGATTATTCTTCAGATCTATCTTCCTCACAATTTGCCACACTGTTGGTTTTGTGCATGTAAATCTTAACACAACTGATTTTATGTCATTTTGTGCATCGCTGATCAGGTCATGACTTGAATCAGGCCAGGAGGAAACCAATAGGAAAAAACAGATGGATTATTTTTTCATTAGAATTCCTTTTTAAAAACCATCAGTTAGAAAGGGTTTAATGAGTTCACTATCTGTAGTATTTTTAAATCATAATGAAATCAAATGCCTTACAGAAATCTTTGCCAATGAAATCATAAACTCAATCAAAAAGAGCAGGTTTATCTGACCATTTTTTTCATCAAGCTGCGTTGATTGACAGTGTGCATATTGCCATTATTTTAATTCTTCATTGATTTCATCTCCCATCACCTTGACTTAGTTGCTCTATATCCATATAACCAGCTGACAGTTTACTCAAGTATTTGCTCTTCTTAAACCGTGACAACAATTTCTTCCAGAGCCCCAGAGTTTTTCCACTCCTCTTCCAAGATTTATCCATCAGTCTGATATTCCATTGAACATTTTTTGAAATTTATCATGTATGAAGCATTTCAGCATTGTTAAAGTTAGATTAATTTTTTCTTAAAACTATTGTTTTGTTCCTTTCCTCTCAGTATTATCAGAACAAAGCCTATTTCCTTGTGGTAAACATCAGCCTTCTTTCTAAGAGCAGATGCAAAGTATACCCTGGAGAGTGCATTACTGACATTTGTCTTGTCCCTACTTAGTAAAATTGCCCCAGAACCTGCCCCCAGGACAGACTTACTGGGAGTAGAGAGAGGTGGATGGTCCAGGGGAGGGAATTAAAATGATTGCAGCTGTTTATTCACTTCTCTTAGTATAGGGCATATACTGCAGGTTCTATGATACAGCTGGGCAGTAGCCTCCTTCCTCCTTTCTTTCACACTTGTGTTGCAACTGCCCCTGCACCAGTCTGTCACCAGGAATCACTTTGGCATCTGTGAAAGAGTAATAGCAAGTCTAACTTCTGACTTCTCTGATCTCAAGAACCACCAAATGTCAGAAATTGGCACACAGATCAGAAAACTCTTTTACTTATTTTTTTCTTAATTGATCTGACACGTAGCAGCATTTGCTTCAAAAGGTTAAAATCTGTTCCTATAACTAATCTTATCTTCTCTAAAGCCCCTTTTCTCAAGCGAATGGCTGGTCTGGCCTCTGGCTGACTTTCTGTCTTCACGAATTTCTCTAAAATTCAGTATCCTCCCACTTCTCGTTTCAGTGAGGGTCCCTGGGAAGACTCCTATGAATCCATCATTGAGAATGGCAACCAGGGAAAGCAGCCATTTCCCACTTCTCTAGAAGAAAACAGTTCTGCCACATTCTCTTAAAGTATATTCTCCTCCCAAGGCAAGCACAGAGCTCACATCAATACTAATGCACACACAGAGGTGAATATTCCCATTTGTGAGGGACTGTAATTGAATCACCATTAGCTTCAGCTCCTGGCGTTGTTCAGAATGAGTTGAGTCCTATTGCTTCTTGTTGCTAGAATGTAATAAACAAGAGTTAAACTATTTAAAGGCAGCTTTGTTCTTCTGTCAGACACCTGCTGAACGTTTGTTTAAAATACAAGAACTCCAAAGAGGTATGAGAATCCGGCAAAGACAAAGGCCTGAATTAACCTTAACTATAGAGTGGTTATTGATGCCTCTGTCTCAACCACTTCAAAATCCTCTTTTCAGGTACCTATGAAAGAGTTATATTGCAAAACCAAATGTACCTCCAAGTTGTAGGAATGTACATTTTCATAGTGTTTAAGTGAAAGAAGCTGTAAGGAAGCAGGATTGTCACTTCACTTCCAACTTTTTTTCACAGATAGCAGTGATACAAGAATGCTCCATGGAGTAAGTGGTTGCTGCTTGATTTTTTTTCCCCTCTCCAGAAAATAGAGCCTTCCGAAGAAAACTTTACAGACTTACACACAAAAAAACCCAAACAAAAATGTACTTTTATGAAAGCTATCCATCAAATGTCAAGGATAATAATCAATTTTTTGTCACAATGAACTGATAAAAGCTTTCAGTAATAATGTCACAGGGAAAAAAATTTGTGTTGGAACTCGTAATGCTCAGCCCTGATATCAAACGAATTCATAAAAGCTCAATACCACTGTAACCCTCGGAGGCATGACAAAACACAATTTCTCATCCACAGGATATGGAATAATTCCCTCTTTTTATTTTTTTTTTTAACAGGGAGAGAAGCAAAAGGAAAAAAAAATCTGAATTTAAAAAAAAAATTACCCAATCCTGCTTATGCAGGTGAACATTAGCGA
>VZTU01002862.1:292-12107 GCA_013400835.1 Zapornia atra | reverse complement strand
GGAGTCCTTACAATATACTATACCTACAATTCATCCTAATTCATACCTTAAAACAGACCTTTTTAAATTAATCTGAAGGGGGGGGGTGTGCCTTTTGTTTCAATTTCAGCTTCTCATGAATTTACATACATTACAAATTAAAAAAAGAATAAAGTAAAAGTCTTTTTGTCCATAGTGTCAAAATGTCTAGTTGACATTCAGTCACTTTAAATATATCTGATTTATAGATATATTTAGCATGAGAGCTACATCAGGTATCATGGACATTTCTTGTCTAATAATAATTTATCAGCTTGTACTGTAGCATGCTGACATTTGAAAGTCTTTCCTCAGTCTTAGCATGAGATTCAGTATTTTAGATTTTCATTTGCCAGACAGTTACAGACCAGTAGTGTGAATATATATGGTCTTTCATTTTGATTCTAGCAGAAATACTTTTATCGGGACTGTTCACTCATGATAAAAGAAAATTAGGGGAAAAAAATATATATATCCAAAGTTGGTTTTGAGTGAAACATACTTCATTTATAACAAAGGAAGCATATAGTTTAGAAAATCTATTAAAATGTATTTTGTTTTTCTCATCTTATGACAGTTTCTACTCATATACTGGAAAAAGCTTTCCTGATTTTTAGTGGTTCTTTGTGACCACTGCCTTCTATTAACTGAACAAATTGACATGAAAGAAATTATTTTTCTGTAAAGATAAAAAACTTGTTTAGAAATTCAAGGACTTTGTTATAAAACTGAATGAGTCTTCTAAAATTTTATTGGTCTTAAAAATAATCCAAATAAATCAACAAATCACAAAATGTAACTAGGAGAGAAACTGTTTAATATTGTGTAAGTAGAATGTGCATTAACAAAGTCGCACGCAGTTTAAAAAATAATAACAAACCTAGCTGCCAACCTAAAGATACCCTACAACTTGATAGGAAATCTAAAATCTTTGATGCTAACATGTCAAAGAAAGGTAATTCATTTTCTTTACGGAAAACACAAAATGGTGAAAAGGAGAGAATTGACACAAAAAAGTCTGTGACCATATCCACATTCAATTAGACAAAGAGTATATCAAGTTCTTGAATTCCAGAGAGACCTGAAAATGAATACTGAACCTAGCAAATGGACAAAACTCTTTTAAAAAGGGTCATTAGTAATAACCATAATATTAAGAATAAAACAATAATAAATGAAAGAAAAATAAAGCACTGACAAGATTAATATGATTAGATATATGATTGATTTCTATAAAACTGCTTAAAACTGCTTTTTTTCCCAAGTATTTGTGCCAATTTTTCCTTTCCCATGTAATGTTCCTTATGTTCTCCACAGAAAAGTAAAATTATGAATTAAAGCACACCAAAGAATAAAATCTTAGGAAGCAGCAATAAAAATATTTAGCCAGCAAAAACGTAAACTTTCTAGCAACCTAACATGAACAAATCTGGAGTATATCCTCAGAGATGATTTAGAGTTATGAGAATTACTTTGAAATTTTTTTTTGTTTGAATAAAAAAAAAAAAAGAAAGTTTATACTATCCCTCCTGTTGTTCACTGGATCTTGCAGTATGTCTGTTAGCTTATTACATATTTTTTCTTTCAGTTCATATTCTTTTAACTTGGGGACAATCAGTATGAAGTAGGTGGAGTTGCACAAGTGGAGTGAAAGATCAAGACAAGAGAGTCATGGATGTCAGTGTGACACTCAGTTTTTAATCGTGCAATAGTTGAACTATATCCATGCAACAGCTAATATAAAACATTAACATATTTTGTACTTTTTTCCTCTAAATATCTTCATCCTCATTGTTTTTGTTAAATACAATGTTACTTGTGTCTGTATCAAAAATATTTTCAAATTGCAAATTATACCTTTCTTTTAGTGTAGTATGTACACCCCCATCACCCTTTCAGATCAATGACACAGACTGACAGAGGTGATCACTATTTAAGAGATAAATTAATAGGATAGTCATAGATCTATGCATTTTAGACTGTATTATATTATGCATGATTCAGTATCTGAGCAATACATATGTAAATAGTCTATGAAAATTCAGTCCTCTTTATACTTTTCAGTATGTAAAAACAATTAATGCATGTTATTTATATTCAAGTTCCTTATATAAACCTCAACTATTAATCAGCTGCTTTACAAAGATTCATTTTTACATCTAAAAATTTCCTTCACTTATTTCAAATAATAGACATTTGAAAACCTTTAATAATACATTATTCATTAACAGCAAAACATGCCTACCTCACCCATATCTTCTGGTAAAGATTAACACCTGTTTTGTAACATATTACTTTTGTTTGTCTATCAATATGATAGGTTTATTGTACGTGAAGAACTCAGCAGTCAGACACTGTCTGGAATTTAAGTAATACCAGGAAATCCTTAAAAGCTGCACCTAAGCTTTCATACATATTTAAATACTGGAATATGGTAACGTCTGGGACTTACACTTGCATGCACTTCAATAGATTACATAGTGTCTGGCCATGTAAAAGCCTGAAATCTGTTTTAGTGTCAAATAAGTAACTTTCATTTCAATTAGTTGCTGTAATTCAATTAATTAGTATTAGCCAAAAAAACCCCAAACAACAAAACATTTCTGATTTGGGCATAGATACATGCAAGCATAAAACATAATTCTCTTCTTCGATTCTTGCTATCAATTTATATTCTTTTTTTTCCATCCTCAGCAGACCTATTTTTTACCTTCAATACATTTTATAGAAACTCCCTTGAGAAACATTACATGTTTCAGTAGGATATTAGCTGACAACCAACCCGAAAAGTAGAAGACATCATTCCCAATCAGCAGAAAGCCCAATGATTTATGGCTTTTGATTAGTCTGAGATTCTCATTTGTCTTCAAGAACCTAGAAAGCCAGTCAAAGATTTCTGGGAAGTGATAGACTTTTAAAAACTTCAGTAGCTGCTAATCAAGAGTTTACCAATTGATCACTAAACCACAGGTTCCTGAGGACATATGAGATATTTACAACTTAAATACTTTGGATTACTACAGTAAAATTATACTTTAAAATGTATATACTGTAGTGAGTCCATTGTTAACATGCAAAAAGTTACCCATTCTTCAAATCACCAGACTACCTCTACATGTGTGAGTGAGAAGATGGTGGGACAATGACAAATAGCAAATTATGTGATAGCAAATGCTTATCATTCCCAAATCAAAGTGTTTGACTGGAAGATTTGGATTATTTTTCTTTTATTTTATCTTTAAATATAGGGGAAAAAATTGTTTCAGATGTGCAAGTCAAAAGAAATTGGGGAAAAAATGGTCTTCTTGTTGCGTCATAGGAAGACCTAAATATATTTCCAATTCTATATGTCTACAGGGTTTTTTTGTATAGCTGAATTTTCCTTTCTAGCAATCCAGAAAATGGATATATTAACTTTGGGTCCTTTAATGAAAAAATACATTATAATTTATATTAATAGAGACTGAAACATTGATGCAACCCTTCTTTTTTAAGAGAGAGAAGAACATAAGGATGTAAGAATATAAAGATAAGATTTAAGTTAATCTAAACTGTCTGCATCCATTCACGGTTTTAGAAACAGTATTTCCTTTCCATACATTCATGATTTTTCAGATGATCTTTCATGATGAGGAGTAGTCAGCATGGATTCACCAAGGGGAGATTGTGCTCAACCAATCTCATAGCCTTCTATGATCTCATTACCAGCTGGGTGGATGGAGGGAGAGCAGTGGATATCATCTACCTTGACTTTAGCAAGGCTTTCGACACTGTCTCCCACGACATCCTGATAGAAAAGCTGAGAGAACATGGGATAGATGAGTGGACAGTGAGGTGGGTTGAAAACTGGCTGTCGAACCGGGCTCAGAGGGTTGTGATCAGTGGAGTAGAATCTGAATGGAGGCCTGTGACTAGCGGTGTTCCCCAGGGCTCAGTGTTGGGTCCAGTCATGTTTAACATCTTCATTATCGACCTTGATGAGGGAATAGCATCCACCCTCAGCAAGTATGCCGATGATACAAAGCTGGGAGGTGTGGTTGACGCACAGGAACACTGCGCTGCCATCCAGCAAGACCTGGACAGGCTGGAGAGCTGGGCAGGGAGAAACCAGATGAGGTTTAATAAAAGCAAGTGTAAAGTCTTGCACCTGGGAAGGAATAACCTCTTGAATCAGTACAGGCTGGGGGATGATCTGTTGGAGAGGAGCTCTGCGGAGAAGGACCTGGGGGTCCTGGTTGATGACAGGTTGGCTATGAGCCAGCAGTGTGCCCTGGTGGCCAAGAGAGCCAATGGGATCCTGGGATGCATCAGGAAGAGTGTGTCCAGCAGGTCGAGGGAGGTGATCCTCCCCCTGTACTCTGCCTTGGTCAGGCCCCACCTGGAGTACTGTGTCCAGTTCTGGGCTCCCTGGTATAAAAAAGACAGGGACCTCCTGGAGAGAGTCCAGAGAAGGGCTACGAAGATGATTAGGGGCCTGGAACATCTCCTGTATGAGGATAGGCTGAATGAGCTGGGACTGTTTAGTCTGAAGAAAAGAAGACTTAGGGGGGACCTAATTAGTGTTTATAAATATCTTAGGCAGAGGATGCAGGGGGATTTGGCCAGCCCCTTTTCAGTGGTCTGTGGGGACAGGACTAGGGGCAATGGCTGTAAGCTGGAGCATAGGAAGTTCCGCACCAACATGCAGAAGAACTTTTCACAGTGAGAGTGACAGAGAGGTATAATGGGCTGCACAGGGTTGTTGTGGAGTTGTGGAATCTCCTTCTCTGGACATATTCAAGACTCGTCTGGACACCTATCTATGTAATATGAGATAGGGAGCCTGCTTAGGCAGAGGGGCTGGACCTGATGATCTCTCGAGGTCCCTTCCAACTCCTATGATTCTGTGATTTCAATCAACTCTTTTCCTCATGCATTTGACCTACTTAGTCTGTCTTCACATGGAAAGTGCTTCATGAAACTGATCATCCTGATCATCTAGAGTTAGCATCTTCAGAACAAAACTGAAAAATTGAACAGAAAATCAGTATCAGCTACCAGGGAAGCACTTAGTCATTCCTCATTATAAAATACCTATGTCTTATAGCATGGGAGTGTATTTTTTCAACATGGATTTAAGGATTATTTTTTTCATTTTACTTAACAGTTTTGAAATGATATCTCCATATAGTCAGAGACAGTAAGTTGGACATGCAAACTAGCCCAACATATAATAAGAAGACACCCGAAATAAACAAAATACTTGGGTCATTTTTAAACATTTTTAAACAGTGCTTTCTGTCTCATAACCCAAAACAACATGGCGGATGAGTAATAGAATATCCAAATACCAATTCAGTGGAATATCTTCAGGGTTATCTTCTGTTTCAACTGTGAGTGTAAGTCAGTTTTGGACACAAGGGTAGGGCTTAAGAATTGTTTTAATGTGCACCTGTAAATAAAAACCTGTTTTTATTTATCCAACAGGAAACAGTGAGTTAAAGATGACATTTGATCTTTCAGCTTTAGGCTGAAGTGACAAGGCTGGTTAAGCCAGACTTCTATCAAAGTAGAGGTCTTTACCCCTACTGCTATGCTAATCCCTACTGCCCCTCCTTCCTTTCTCTTGCCCTGACTCTGACAGCTCAACATGTGCCAGCAATGAGCACTTGCAGCCCAGAAAGCCAACTGTATGCTGGGCTGCCTCAAAAGGAGAATGTCCAGCTGGTTAAGGGAGGTGGTTCTCCCCCTCTACTCCACTCTCATGAGACCCCACCTGCATGGAGAACTGTGTCCAGTTCTGGGACTCACAACATAAGAAGGGCATGGAACTGTTGGAATGGTTCCAGAGGAGGACCATGGAGATTATTAGAGAGCTGGTGCATCTCTGCTATAAAGACAGGTTTAGAGAGTTGGAGTTGTTCAGCCTGGAGAAGAGGTCGCTCTAGGGAGAATTTATAGTGGCCTTACAGTACCTGAAGGGGCCTACAGAAAATCCGAGGAGGGACTTTTTAGAAGGGCAAGTAGTGATAGGATGAAGGAGAATGGTTTTAAATTGGAATGGGGTACATTTAGATTGGATGTTAGGAAAAAATTCTTCCACCTTCCTATGGTGGATCACTGGAACAAGTTGCCTGAGGAAGTGGTGGATTCCCCCATCCCTGGAAGTATTCAAGGCCAGATGGAATGGGGCCTTGAGCAGCCTGGTCTAGTGAGAGGTGTCCCTGCCCATGGCAGAGGGGTTGGAATGAGATGATCTTTAAGATTCCTTTCAGCCTTAACCATTCTATGACTCTAGGATTTTCTTTCTCTTCTTTATATGATTACTAGGTAACTCATTGACTCAGAAGAATATTATTGGTTTGGGTATGGAGGGAGGAGAGGTTAAATTTGTTCATGGAAGAGCTCTGTTTTGCTCCAGTTTTAGTGTAACATGAATGGCAGTTACAAGAGAACAGGAAAAGTACGAGGGCCACCATGAAGAAAAACGCCTCTTTGTTTAGTGATAGTATGACAATAGATCAGTACTTCATAATATTTAACCAGCTTCTGTGAGTATACTTCAGTGAAACCACCAATTTTAGTTTGAAATGCTATATGTATATATCACCTGGTATATTTGCACAATATTGAATGCAGTATGCTATGGAAGAGCAAGAAGAATCATCAGTCATTGCAAAAATGGCATAGCAACATTGAATTCAATCAATGTTGACATAGTTATGATGAAATGTACTATGATTAATCAGCTTGTTATATAGCTTTTGTCCTAATAGCAGAGGAAAAGAAGTTGCAAAAAGTAGTAGAATCATATGTTTAGTTTAAAAATAGATGGTCACATTATAGAATAAAAATTTATCAAGTTATGTTTATACTGCTGAATACCCCAGAGCAAGGCAGTAAACATGATCAAGGGATCCCTCCACAGGAAAAAAACTGAAAGGGCTCACCATTTAGCAGATTTCAAAGAATCGGAGTAAGAGCTCAGTTCTGAGGTACAAATCTTTAAGAGGACAGGTTTCATTACATCAGTTTCTTAATATACTAGTAATATTATCATTTAACATGTTGTTTCTTGTCTTGAAATTCTTTCCAACATTTCTTCAGATACACATAATGACAACATGAGGGAACAGCCTCAAGCGTGAGGGAAATCTCAAATTGCTTTGAAGCCTCATCAGGAAAATCTAAAATGTTAGATATTTTTTATTTTTATGGATGTATGTGGACTTTATTCAGTCTTGAGTATTAATCAGTAATACCTGTAATCTGTGCAAGTATATGCAGAAAATACATAGAAATTAGTAAACCACAGAAAAAAAAGAAATGCATTCTTTCCCTCCATGAAAAGAGAACATATTTTGGAACAAACTATTCAGATTGCTATTATAGTGTCTCCTACAGATCTCAAATCTTCGTAAGTGAGACAGGATTCTGAAAAAGCACATTGTTTGTCACCAGATGAAAAAGCAGGGCATATAAACTGAGGCATCGGAGAAATGTATTACTGGTGACTAGATGCAGCAGAAATACATTAACACTGTAAATATAAAAGCTATTTCCTTCTTCCTGTGGCGGTACATTTTACAAAATGCTTTCATTATTGTACTGCCTTTCAGTATGGCATTTGCTTCTGGAATGTTTTCTACTGTTCTATTGCTGTTGTTTTTGCCTCCCAGTTTGGTTTTTTCCCCTTAAATAACAAGAATTAGAATACTGAGATAATTCTGAGAAGAATGAATCATGTCTTTTTTTCAAATTATGGTCAAAGCTAGCAGTGGAAGTAAAAGTATCCTTTGAAAATATGCAGTCTTCTGCTGGACAGATTCATATTAAATGTTTATTGTTTGGATGCACTGCACAGTGATGCAACTAAATATCTTCTTCTAAAGATAGGAAATAGGATAGTCAATCTCCTTATTTTAAGATGTTTAATGTCTTCAGATAACAGCTAGAACACATAACGCACTATGTAAACAGATCCTGTGAAAAATATGATTTCATCTAATATTCCATTTATCAAAGAAATATTAAAACAGAAATAGTTGATACATTTTCTGCTCATATGTAATGGAAATCATAAGAACACACCCGTCCACTAAGAAACTAAGCAGGTTATATTTTTGGGTTTATTCCAGAACAGATTATACATTTGAGCCAATCTATAGGTAATATGAAAAGTTAAAGCATTAGGTCTGTGAATTCAAACAGGACTGTACTAATGCAACAGCAAGTTTGCACTTTGAATAGATAAGGCTTTTGAACAGACTCATCTGACCATTATTTAAACATGTCGGTGGTTTACGCAGGGCCTAGATCTCTAGCTGCTCTGCCAGTGCAATTCTAGACGTGAACACCACAAAGAATTTCAAGTACTTGGGGAATTCCCTGGCCAAAATGAGCTGGCTGGATGGCTGCAGAATGGGCACTTTGAGTCACAGCTCTGTGTTCAAACATCCCAAGATCTCCTTGTAAAATGTGTCCTAACAAAGAACTTAGATCATGCCTCCTAAGGAACTGCTATAAACTTTACCAGCAGTAAATGGATGGTATATCTAAAGTTTAAAGTTATATAGCTAAAGCAGAGGTCCTTTTGCATCTGTACACTAGTTTGTTTCGAACTTTATCATCTATTACACTAATGTATGATAATTGTATAAGCTTTTCTATACCCAGTGATCCAGTAAAACCAGAGCTTCTTGTTTGTTACTGGACAGAGGCCTCAAGTCAACTGTACCTTTTGTGCAAGGTCCTTGTCACAATCTGTTAGTCTTGTTATCAACTAGTTATAAGAGCTCTCTGTCTGAACCAGTGCTTGGTATCTATCTGCTGCTTCTTATGATGTACAATTTTTATCATGGGATATCAGCAAATGCCCTGAAAATACAAGCATAGGTTGAAAGCAGAGACCCCCACAAGGATAAACAATTCACTGAAGGTCAATTACTGATCACTGAGAAAACATAGCCTTGAGAGCTGGGTTAGGACAGGTTTTGCTTTTAGAAATGAAGCAGCAGCTGAGAAAAGTTGAGTAAGAGCAGACTGGCAGGAGAAGGCATGTGCTGTGGCCTGGGAAAATAATCCTGCCTCAGTGTTGCAGAGTCCATGGTCTAGAGGGAGGAGAGGTTGAAGTTCAGCAATTCTATAGAAACTCAATTGTCTTACGGAAGGAAAAAATACCAAACTTGAGGAGCTGAGGGGAGAGGAAAAAACCCACAACTACTGCATTTTCAGCTTCTCTTATCAACAAGCTCTGAAGGCTGTTTATCTTGATGGCTAAGATTATAAAGGACTGTAGCCATAAGCTATACATACTGTTACATACTTACGGCTAATGAAAGAGCTATAAACATGCAGTGTGTCATTAATGAATGAGAGTCTAAGTTTTATTTTAAGGATTAAATCTGATTTTTCAGGCTTCCAAATACTCCCATCGAATAATCTCTAATTTCCTAAATGACACATGTTGCAGTATTCAATGCATAAGATTCACAGGTCAGGAAGGTCCATCAAAGGCAGCAGAATCTTTCTACCAATGCTCTGCCTTGAAAGTCCTGAAGAAAAGTGGTTATAACATCAGTTGGAGAAGTTTTGTCCCAGGCTCTCAAATTTTGGCTCTCACTGGACTAGCCCTTAGCCATATCATTAGTGGTACCTGTTTTAACTGCGCAAAGTTATCATTGCTTGTTTTGTTGCTTCATACTTATAATCAGGTGTTACAATTCATGGACATTATTTCTCAATATTACTTGTTTAATATCTTGATGCATGGGTGTAATATCATGCACTAAGTTTGACTACCCTTCACTAAATTTGTATTCCTGAATACAGTGAACCTCGTAACACCTATCTATGTGTCACTACAGCACAGAACCTGGTTTGCTATCATTGATTAATGAAAATAATTTCAAGAGTACTAGGTTGTATCTCTGTCCAAACCCTGTACCTATTACTGTCTCCATTATCTGTACAATCTGCACATTATTGTGGTTTTTTTCTTGCAATCATTCAGTTTTGTGGTAAACTATTGTTATTGACACTTATTTAATTTCTTTATTTTAACACACCACATAGTAGACCTCAACTGAATTTATCATGCACAATGAAATGCAAAGCTAGTAATGTATTCACAGACTTTTCTTTATATAGCACTATCTAGGATAAAGTCATAAGAAAAAGTTTTACTGCATGAATTTGCCACAATTCATAGTTAACATTAAGAAAAATATGTTTATGCTATCTTGCCAACTTCTATTACTATGTATGCTTTATAATGCACTGAAGAAAAGTGTAGTCCAGCTAAATGAGCATATATTAAAGAGAATAAGCCTATTTAAAAAGCAAGCTTCCTCTGTATCAATGTAAGATGCAATAAAAGCTTCTTTTCAAGTACTTTCTTTGCTAAAAAGGATATATTATCCATGTGCCAGAGCTGAATTTATTTATGTAGTTCCTGAATCTTTTTTAATAAATGATGTTTTTTTAAAGAATTTGCTTGGAAAAAATAAACAAATAATGAAATACCAGAGGAAAAGGACATTGACAGTTTATAATATATGAAAAACTGTATTAGTTTACTATATGTTAATTAAAATGGCTTTTTAGAAATCTGTGACAAATAAGAATGAATTCCTCCCTTTCCTCTACTTCAGATAGAGTCCATCATATTCAGAAAGCTTTTATCTTTATTTTTGTACTTGTTATTTCCTATAGTTAGTTCTCATTATTAGTAGGAATTATTTTTGCCTCATTTCTTAAGGCGAAATATAAGCACTTAAAATGTCTTTCTTTTCAATGTAAGAATCACCTTAATAAAGTTTTTATGGAAATATGTTCTACATTAAATCTCAAAGTTTGTGTAAATATAGCGCTATCTAATACACATTTTACCAGCCAGTGTCAGGATCCACAACCTAGACAAGATTTTTCTTGTGTTCAAACCGAACCTCAGATTGCTCTGGGTGGCTGGGGGTGGCTGGGCTTAACCCCTGAGTGACATCCAATTGTTAGGTGTTTTATCCTGATCAGTTCTTTGCAATTCTTGGAGAACAGAATTAAGACTCGAAATGGAATCATAGTTAAAGTTACTTTATTTGGCCCACAACAAACATGCAGGGGAAGGGAGGAAGAGAAAAGGGGGGAAAAGAGAGAGATATATAGATATATAAGAGAGGGAGATGAGAGGGAGGTTGCGATATCTACCACCAGGAGGCTATGGTATTCCGTCCGATGGCAGGTTATTCTCCAGTGTCTCCTAGTCCGATGGGGGGGGGACGACACACGACACAGCGTTCCCTCATTTATCCATCGATGTGTTCGTTCTCTGTTGCTACCTTCTTTTTTCCATGGCAAAATGCTCGCTTTTTGTAGTCATCTTTGGCACAGCCACAACTTCTACTTGGCTGTGGAAATGCTTCAGGGTGGATGACAGATGTCCGATGTGTGAATGGCTCCTGATGTGTGAATGGCTCCTGATGTCTCTCCTGATATCTTTTGGGTGGAATGTGGAAGGAAGGCTCTCCTGATGTCTTCAGGATGGCTCCTTGAATAGTCATTAAGTCCTTGGCACAAGCCACTTTAAGCCTGACCGGTGGTGATGATGTGGTGTGCTAGGAATGAGGTTTGGTTAGGTGAGAGGAAAAAGGAGGGGTACGGTTCTGTTGGGGATTGTTAAGGCATATTTCCAGTACTTTACAGCCAGGTAGTACAGGAGCCTTGATGGGATGCATCCACGTGTGCTGAGGGAGCTGGCGGAGGTGATTGCTGAGCCACTATCATCTTCAACAGGTCTTGGAGAACAGGAGAGGTGCCTGAAGAC
>VZTU01002861.1:0-12121 GCA_013400835.1 Zapornia atra | reverse complement strand
TCATTCAAAAACTGCAGCAAAAACTGCAGGAGTTTTATTCTCTCTATGGATCTAAACCATCATCAAGAGCCAAAGGAATTGAGCTGGGTGACCCTGGCACTGATATATTTCCAAAAAAGTGGTTCTATGGACAGATATCTAGGAATTAAACAAGAAAATATGTTAAAAAAAAAATCTAGATGTCTTTTAAGAAACAATGCTATGGTGGTAAAGAAATGGAACAGACCATCTATAAATCTAATCTGTCCCTAATTCATTATTGTAGTCCTACAGACTAAAAGGCCATGACAAAAAGGGGGGCCCAGCCCTAACGCCTGTTCTTCACAATTTCAGTAAAATGTTGTGATCGATCCTTTAGTCATCTCACAGTCTTTGATGCCTATGCTCTACTTCCATGCTGTTTGACATACAAATTTTTAAAAGAGTCTCAGTCTTGTCCCTATATTTATTCCTGTGTTTGTAAAACACTAATTCTAAAAAGGAAGGATAAACATTTGCAAACAAACATTTTGCTTCTGTAGAGACTGTACTGAACACTGTGCAATAACCTGGTCCATATGTACAAAATTGGGTATAAAAACAGGGGAAAAATACTTCTGAGGTATCTAGCCCTACTTGGTGTTTTAGTGCAAGTTCTCTTTATGCTTTCTTTGGAGTCATGGTTATTAGAAGCGAATGAATCCACAGAAAGAAAATAAAAAAACCAAATCTCTGCTAATCTTTCATGTTGAATATCACAAAAACACACTTGAGGCTTATAGATGAGTCTGGCTATCTTTCAAAAATAAAGAACAAACATGTTCAACATTTCTCAGTGTATCCTAAAACAGTTGCAGATTTTTTTCTATGTAAACACAACCTGGAAAAAACTGGAATAGTGAAAATGTCTTGGATTAAAGCCCAGTCATAAGAGAGAAATACTTCAGATCTACATACTGGGTGCTTATGTACACTGAGCTGAAGCCCCAAACCTTGGAATTGAAGGTTGTTGCTAACAGTTTTAATATATTTTAAAATGTGATTCACAGCATCCCGTTCTATTTCACAGGTAATTTAAGTCTCATTGCACAGCCTGGTGCTTAGTGTGTCTTGTTTCAGGATCAGGCTTTAGAGGACAGCAGACTGACAAATGCAGTAAATCCAAATTTGCAGACATTTGAAAAACCTAGAGTCGTGTCAATATATAAAACAAAACACATATGATTTTATCTCTATTTGAAAGGAACTAGATAGAACTTTAATATTTACTCAACAGTTTAACTATGTGCAGGGCTTATTTTTTCTAGCTAGATTATTGTGCATTAAAAATATTATCAGATAACTTAGCCAGAGGGGTAAAATTGCTGGAGCACTTAAATAAGAATTTTTCATACTAATACTGTCCATATTTGTTAAATTGTTTCCCTCTTAATATGCAAAACCTACACTTTATCTAACGCTTTTTTAATTCTGATAATTTAGAGTAATCAGTAAAACATACACATGATTATAAAATACCTTTCGGTTTATTAACTAGATATATGCTTTAGCAACAGGGAAGTGCTGCCCTTGTGAGACCCAGCTGGTCTCTAATCAGGCCTTGCAGAGGGACACACTTTCTATTCAGATCTAATTGCAAGATAAGGGTTTAAATGCATTGAGATTCTACTTTATATGACATCTTCTTTAATCTAATTGCAAGATAAGGGTTTAAATGCATTGAGATTCTACTTTATATGACATCTTCTTTAACTGCTAAGAAAAAACAAAGGTTATAAAATCAGAGACTTGTACGCTTTGCCAGTTAACCAAAACTTTCATATTAAAAAACCCCAACAATCTAAATCTTTAATTTGAATTACATTTCTACATGAGTTCATGTCTTTCCATACAGAAAAGGCATGATTCCAGTCCCCACAATAAGTACAATCTATTGCCAAAGTCCTAAGAAGGAGGATTCATATGGTGGAAGGAACATTCTGACAGAACTTCAGAAATGGTGGCCCAGCATTAAAAATGATTGTGTATTTGAACTTGAAAATGCTTAACACTGGTTAATAATGAACCGTTCCTTGTATGCACTAGGATAAACACAAGAGCTGGAAGCATTCCAAATCAAAATAATGGGTTTACAATGGCCATGAGAAATTTGCAACGGTTTTCTTTGATGATTGCATGGAAAGGTGCTCAGAAAATTTACTATACTTACGTCCAGTAAGCTATGGGCACTGTCGCTACTCTCTTTGTTTGTTCTACACATGGCCTGGTAGTCATAAAGTGTAATTCTACAGAGAAGAACAGAAAACTGCTTGACTAAAAGAAGAAAACAGTGGAATAAAAATGATGACATGGAACAGTCTGCTCACAAAGTAGACAGGAAAATAAAAATTGTAACAGCAGCAGGGAAAAGAGGGAGGGGGGGTCATTAAAATACAGGCTTCACAAAGGAGAATAAAGGTAAGAAACACTGTGAAAACTTTGCAAGGATTTTATCAGACTACAGAAGAAAGCAAAAGCATAAGTGGGAGAAACCAGGGAAGATACACATATAGTGTAACACAGAATGATACAAACAATGTGAGGAGGAGGAGGAGAATACACATTCAACATGATGCTTAAACAATTGGTTCTGGACTGAGATCAGCACATTTAGCCCCAGAAAGTGAAGAACCTATGCATTTGAGGGGCTTCTCACAACAGACTATCCCTATACTCCAGTAAAAGCAAAAAGACACTTCTACAGTTCTCAGTGCACAGCTAATTTGTAAAAACATGGTGTTGCTTCCAAAGAAGAGAGAGGTGGAATTTCAGTGTATTCACAGTATAGACAGTTGAAGCCAGGTGGGTTTATTTTTGCTTCTTTTCATGAGGGCAAAATATTCCATGCCAGGTACCTGCTGTAATCAACATATGCTAGAAGCCTCCTCAGATGCATAGCAGACAGGGACATTTCTTTCTGCTTGTGATTTTACTCATCATTCATACACTTCAGAGATCTAAATGTAAAATCCAAAACTCAAAGATAGTATATGGAGTTGTGATTATTTCTCTAAATCTGTCTGTCCATAGAACAATTAATTAACTACATCCATCCACATAAAAAAGCATTTAACATCTATAGCAGATGTAAACAATCTTTGGCTGATAAGTTGCAACAAGTGTAAATATATAAAAAGTTACTAGTATTATTTGTACATATCCATTTGACTTTTGCATCATCAGAGGGACAAAGGAACACAATTGGACGTAGATGGTTTATAGATGTATGAGATGGGACTTCAACATTTTGCAGTGTGTGCCTTGCTTCTAAGTGAAGAGGAAAGGAGAGCACACAAATTAGGCTACGGAAAGGATGTCCCAGAAGCTGCCAAAAACAGGTCATGAAATGCATTCAGCATCACCATGAGGCATTCTGCACTGCATGCCATGAAACGTTGCAACCTGTACCAATAACATGTCATATTCCATTGTGGTAGAAACTGTATATAATTTTTCTGATCTAATTTTGTGACAGCAACCATCACTAAAAGCTTCTTTATTAGGCCTATATTTTCTTTTTATCTTACAGGCAAAATATCTAATATATTGGATCTCACAGCTTCAACTAAACATTTAGTACATGGTCATACTGCTTACATTCATAATTTTATCTTATATTCAGACTAGAAATGGCTAGGAAGCCATTGTTTTGTGGACTGGCAGAGAGAGGCACATGGTAGACAAACGCATAACTAGAGACCTAAACATGGGTGTAAGTTGAACACTGACCATATTTGGCAGAATCACGCCCACAGCCAGATCCGCGCACACAGATCTGCCAAGACAAACAGAGCAGTACATGGTGTAAGCTGTGCTGCCTGTATGGCATGCAGTAATACACCACTTTCCCTAGCTTTTTTTTTTTCCCCTTTGTTTTTTTCCCCCCTGTGACCATGGTCAGAATCCAGCCCCTGTAATGTAATGTCTACAGCTCAGCCTTTCCAGTCTTGGCTGGCTTGTCTATTTTATTCCTTTTTATCCAAGGGCTGTGTTGCACATCCACTCGGACCTCCTAGTGATGGTGGCAAGTGATAAGCACATAGACAAGGGCAGTTCACAAATGTTAATGTGCTCTCTACAGAGTAGTCAGGGAATTTTATACAGATTAAATGATCCCATCCAGTTTCAAACAACACCTAGTGTTACAAGTAGAATAGCATTCAATTTTATCTTTATTCTTCATAAATGTACGGGTTTTTTTAATAGAACAATTTTGGTGACTGTTTGGTATTTGAAAGTGCAGTCAGTTTCTCAACTTTCAATTTCTTCCTCCAGAAGTGCTTGGTCAATCCACAGCCTGCATTATTCTACTATGAAGTGTTATTCAAATACTATTGTAGTGTGCCATGTAAAACATCTGTTATAATTTGAGCTTCACTTTAAATATTGGAAAAAGCCTTTCCCTTGCTCAATATTTCTATTACATTTCTTAAGTAATTATTCCATTGAAATAGATGCAATAGTTCCATTAAATACTCAAAGAATCAAAGTCATTAAAAGACTGAAATATATGTACTCACACAGATAATCAGAAACATAACTAATATTGCACTCCAGCATGCTAGATTGTATTTTTTTTGTAGATTGGCTTATTGTGTTGTAGGGAGTATACAACAATCTAAGATTGTATTATCAGCAAAAGGAAAAAAAAAAATCTTAAAATGTATGTGGTTAAAAAACCCTTTAACAGGGAAAGAAATACTAAACTCCAGAGTGATGGCAAACAGGAAGAGTTGTAATAAACAACCTCAAAATCATTATGGAACACTGAAAAACTGTTGTTTGGAAATACTTGGATAACATCATATTATAATGAGCTTATTTTTAGTAAATATATTTAAAGGTGTTTCCAGTGTGTAGATACTGGTTTAGGAACAAGCTAGAAGACATATAATGTACCCAGGTTAAAAAGCAAACAAACAAAAAACAAACAAAAAAATAAAGAAAAATTGCAAATCCTCAGAAAGGTACACGGCAGACATAGATTTCTTAACAAAAGCCTGGAAGAAGTTCTGGTTTTTGAACAGTGTATTCCCATCTCAGTTCCAAGTGGATGGGTTCAACACCTATCTGAAAGTTTATAAAGATGATTCAAACAACTGTAACGCCAGATATAGCAGCAAAAGCATTATTGCCAAATTATCATAAAGACCCGATTCTTCCATACTAAAAACAAATAGGAATTTTGCAATACATTTCAAAGATCAGTGGACGAAGCCCATAACCACACTGAAATCTGAACACTGTAGCATACTGAATCAATTCTGGAGACTCTGTCACTGTAAGCTCGGTATAAATGGGTTCCAAGGCTGCCACAAATTCAAATCCAGGTTTGTTTGGGTTTTAGTCTTGTAAATGTAATAGGAAGGTAAAAGCCTTCCAGCCTTATTCTTTATAAAGTCCTACTGCAGTATTTATAATCAAAATAGTGGCCTAAGACACTATGGTGCTTCTGTGTTCAGGTATCATTTCCAGCGTTACTTCACTGCTGCTGTCCCTGAGATTTTAGAGAGTAAGCTTCTCAGACAGACTTAACTCACAGTTGCAGAAAGGCAGGCTTCCAGATTGCCCTTTTTGAAGTTATTGTATTACATTTTTCAACAACTGCTTGCAGCTAACTGTACGTACCCCGTTCAACCAACTATAATTAGTGAACATAATTGCCTGCTTCCCATTATCCAATTTTAGGTCCATCTAGATGCCTGATTCCTGTACTCTTTACAGCACCTCACAGGAGAGCTTTGCTATTGCTACGGATGACATGGTTGAGGCTTTCTGCCATCACCATGCTTTTAACTGCCCATATTGCCACACCTGGTCACTAAAGTCCACAGGGCAGCTATTCTCAACATCAGTTACAGGACAAACACAGGCTGCGTACAATCCCCTTTAAATGATGGAAAAAGAAATCTTAACAAAACCAAATTGTACACCTACTTTGTATACAACTTCAGGGGCCCACTGCATTTTGGTAAAAACCTTTTTATTATCAATTTATTGATACACTAAATTCCAGTCATGTACTTTGCAATGTACTTTCAACTGCGTATCAATCTGGTTCAAGAAAATGATATTGCCAAGGCCTACTATCAGCACAGGCTGTATTAACAGGTGTCTATTGCTTTCAGCTAAATTTTAAGCTCACCTATGGATTTCTGCTTTGTAGTGTAAAATACCATCACTGGGAATTATAATAGCTGAAAGATCTTCAGGGCATACTATGTCAAATGCTTTGTCACCAGTTCAAGATTTGGGAGTTTTCATATAATGCATAGGAAAGTTAAATTTCTTACCATGGAAGTAAATGCAAGTCCATAGAAAAAAGAGGAAGAAGTCCTCCAAAGAACCAAGCAAAGGACGCAAGTAATACAGGAAGCCCTAATTACTGACATTATGTTTACTCAGTAGTCTACATAAAAATTAACGGTGACTGCAGCTCACTCTGTGGTGGAAAGATGTTCATTAACTCAGACACTACATTTGCTGCAGAGATTCTCCCAAGGAGGTGAAGGAGGGACAGTGATGAACGGCAGGAAGAGTAAACTAGTTTCTAAAGTCTAGAGAGGGTCCTTCTGTGGAGGTAGCAGCACACGGTAAGAAATCCTGTGCTGTTGCTGCTCTGGCTCTCCAACCTTCAGTGACAGACAGATTATTAATGTCCAGAAACT
The DNA here is from genome assembly GCA_013400835.1 of Zapornia atra. Classification (NCBI taxonomy): domain Eukaryota; kingdom Metazoa; phylum Chordata; class Aves; order Gruiformes; family Rallidae; genus Zapornia; species Zapornia atra. The sequence continues at coordinate 5,435 of VZTU01002861.1, read as the reverse complement.
GTCAGACTAAGGCCTGTCATCACTAAGAAAATAAATGAAAAAGCATAAAAATAAATTACAGTATTTTGACAAAACAAGCTTGTCATCACATACCTTTGCCTTTATTGTTCTATTTCCAATTACCAAGGTGCTCCAAAGCATAATATGTATAAGAGCTACCACTCAATCTGTATTTCCAGCATACAGAATGACAACTCATTTACATAGCACATGTGCCTGGGTTTCTCCTTAAGTACCTAAAAAATTCCCATACACTAATATACACATTAAGTTTGTGGCAATATTTACAGAGGCATAAACTCTAACAATACCCAAACTCAATTTTAAGACATTAATTTGAGATGTCACATGGATAAAATATGAGCAGAAAGCACACCACAGAGCAGTGAGGGAGTTTCAGAGCACAAGTACCAGATGCACATCTGGTAAATGCAAAAAAAAAAAATTAAAAAATAAATCAGAACAGGGCTCTTGTTGATAATGACAAGAGTGACAAGAGGGAAGATACTATTTGGTGGTTCTTTTGTACCTGCTCGTAAACCTGCATTAGACTGCTATATATTTTCCCCTTTCTGACAGCTATTTTGTTGATGAAAATGGAGTGTCATTCTTCAGGGCAGTACAAGTACACGTCATTTAGAAATTGAAGATTAAAGGTGCAGGCCTCATACACCCTCTGCAGTACATGACAGCTCATATAGAAGATAATTATTGGAAATAGTCTGCTCATTTTCCTACCTTCAATGGCTTCTGCCTGCCCATACAAAAAAATGCCTATTCATCTCCTGGACTATTTTTAGGGTACGTTTTGAGATTACTTTTTCTTTTACTAAATAAATCATTACTAAAGATAGGGAAACTTTTTATAATGTAAGAACTGTTACATGACAGAACTGCTGCATTACAGTTGCATGTCTAACTCCAAATCCACTAACTCCAATTTGAATTGTTCCTTCAGTCTATCACGGATCTTCTCCAAAGTCTACAGAAACACTGTCAAATTAATAGGAGGTCACATGTAAAAATCCACACCAAAATAAGCACAATTTTTAAATATATGTCCACTTAACAAAGATTCAAGAATATCTTCTTAAAAACAAATGCTTAAATAAGTGTGGCATAGATGAAACAGAAAAATATCCTTCATTTCACGGCCGTGCTGCCTCAGCAGAAATTAGCAACCAGTTACTGTTGTCATGATAGGGAGTTAAGAATTTGCTGTTCTTTGCATGTAGCTTAGTATAGAGTTCTGATTTTTTTTAATGATCTTACAACCTGGAGGCAAAACACTTGCTAGGTTTTGGTTATAAAGCAAGTCAAGACAGAAAGATTAAAGTCTGCCTCTACGCGCATGCATTTGGAAAACACAAGTGGAAGATTTGGACTGTGCCTTGTAGTAAGGACACAGGCAGTGTGCTTCATTCACTAGGAAGCACTTGAATAAAGATAAAGGAACAAGGCAAGAAAAACTGAGGAATAAGAGAAGCTCTGAAAGCAGAAAAGCTTATCAGAGTGAGCCTTAGGATCTGGAAAAGGTGGGATTCAGGGAAGCACCATTTCAGTAATACATGAGTAAATACCAAAGCATGGATTCTTCAGAGGCCAAGAGGATGCCTGGTAGAAACAGAACTGTTAAAAGGAAATGATTCTGCTTCCATATTTGTCTTATGGAATTGCTTTGCTTTCCCCTTGTAAGGATAAAAGTATTTTGAAGTAAAGAGGTATTTCATTTTCTCTTTTAGATTTAGTAAGTTCAGTTTTGATCTTGTGACTCTGATACTTTTAATTTTTCTGATGTTAATGTGGGTTTTTCTTTAGATTTTCATTCTTTGAGAGGTTGAACCTAATTTTTCCACTGTTTTTATGTAAACAAAGTGCTGAGGAAACTATAAAGGAACTTTTTTTCTAAGTTATGTGAAGCAGATACCTTTCCATAAGCACATCCTAACTTTTTTAATAATGAATTTAAACTATATTTAAATTATTTAACTGTGTGCAATACTCAGGCTATAAGATAAACATAATTTTGCTAAATGAAATCATAGAACATGTCACGTTGCTGTGGGGGCTCTGATATAATTTTTCTCCCTAAATATAAAACCCATAAACTAAGAAAATATACATACATACATATGTACACATTTTTTCAAAAGAAGTACTGAGTTTAAAGAAATTGAGGAGGGAAGGAGGTATTTAAGTTCACTTTAAAAAATAAACAGCGAACACAAAAATTGAATTTCATCCTGCTGCAGGTTGAAAAGAAATACAGTCAGCACCAAACAACCCCCTTTTGTTTAACACTTCCAGCTCAATCCTAAAAAGAACTCCTATATCCCTCCAAATTAGTGGTAGTTGAGAGAACACACAAAGGGTTATTTCATTCCTTTTGTGGACGGAGAGCCTGAGAGCTGGCATGAGTCAACAAGGTGGTGGGACAAATCTCACTGCCACTCAGGTTATCAGTGCAAAAGGAAGAAAGGAGCCCATCCCACTATTACAGGGAAAGTCAGTAAGCTCTTCTGCAGTGACAATCAGGCACCACGGAACCTACTTCTAATCTAAACAAAAAAGAAGCAGGAGCAGAACAGGCAGGGCAAAGCTATATAATTCACCTGTTGGACAGTGAATGCCATATAAGAAGCAAATTGTAAGAAAGGATGGCTGTGGATATTATCAGAATAAAAGGCTAAGGAGCAGAACTTGCACTCTGACTTCGTCTCCATGGTAAGAGCAGCAGAAACAAGTATAACACATGCAAGGCTTATATTGCTGTGCTCTCAGGGAAATGGTAATAGATTTTACCACAGCATTGTTCAGTGCTTTTTTCTTTCATTCTTATTCCACATAAAATAAAGTTTGGAAAAGCAAAACACAACACCACCCAAACAAATTAGTAATCTTAAAAATATGGTAAGTGTGTCTGACATTTTCAAGAGAGCTGGAAAAGGTTTTTCCTTCATATTGCTGGAATAATTTCTTTTAAAGGCCTCATCTAGCACAGCTCAAAGACAGTTTTGGGTTTTCTTTGTTGCTGCCCAGAGTTATCTGCTGTACAGAAGGAAAAGCAGGTGGATGATTTAGGGCAATTACACCACTTTGATCATTTCCCATTATTAATTGATTGGCAATGGCCAGTTTATTATGTTTAAATAATCGTCTCATTGTGTATACATTTTCCTTAGCATGCATCTCAGTTGCACTGAGCTAGTGGCTTCATTATCTGTAACTCCCTCAGAACTGAAGACCAGTAAAACAATGACCTATGCCAATTTGGTGCTCGCTGCAGTTTAGATGGAATACTGGAGCCAAGCAGTCTTTGTTCTCTCAATGGTGATGCCAACTACCATCGATTGATCAGTATATATTCTGTTTGAAATGCTTTGCTAGGCAGGACAAAACAAGTTTGGATAAATTAAAGCATTATCCCTTGATTTTGACTGTATGCTTTTGTTTGCATTAAATAAAATGCTTCGTCTCTTGTATAAACATATCGTTTCATTATAGAACACAGTCTATAAATATGTATTACTTCATTTCCTTTTACAGCATACGTTAAGAATGTAGTGCTAAACACAAAAAGTTGCCACCCNAAAAAGTTGCCACCCTCAGAAAATTAGGATTTGGGATGATTCAGTGGGCGCTGGATCTTTCCATTTCAGGTCAGTCATTTACCGGGAGTGGTATTCAGCTATAACATGCAGAGGCAGCATGGAAAGCTTTCTGCCTTTACCAGAGCTGGTTTTCCAAAGGAAGCACAGAAACCATCTGTTCTGAGAGCCTCTGTATACACCCTCCAATGTAGTAACTAAAATCAGTGGTTGATGGGATCAGTGATGAGGGGTTTTTTTAATAGCAAAAATGCACAGGAAAAAAAAAGGGAAAAGTGTAATGGTCACACATGGTCAGCACTTCTCTCAGGCTGCAAGAGGACAAAGGGGGAAAGAACAGTTGTTAGGCCATGTGAAAGCCATGAAGACTCCAGTATTGAGTTACAGGTTAAAGGAAAACTGCTTTCTTCCTTCCCCAAGACGCATAATTTATTTCAAAGGACAACACATAAAATCACTTTCGGTTTTTTATTGTCCTCATGACAGTAAGAGCAGGTCAATAGTCACAACAATGTTCAAAGGTGAGTTAGCATATGAATGAAAATTAATTACTGGCAGAACACTTCCCCTTTAACAGTAGGGCACTTTGCACTGCCCAGTTTGAGCAATCTCCCAACTTTTTTCCAGGTTAGAATCTTTAGCAATGGTTTGCTTTTAAGCTATCTAAAACTGCTCCATAGTAGATATTGCCCAATCCCTTTTCCACTTTAGCATAGTGGGAACTGGAGACGGACACAGTTTCAGTATTGTAGTCAACAAACCTGTTAAGAAACTTGCTGTAGGCTGTCTCCAATATTTTTCAATGTGCGTGGCATCAAGTTAAACCCAGATCATATGGAAAAAAGGTATAAATGAGAATGCAGCCACATTGACAGTCTTGGCCTTCTTTTACATGACTTTATGTTTGGTGCATTTAATTTTGTTGTTACAGCATTTTTTAGGAGATAGAAAGTTAATTCTTACCTCTTGAAGGAGCCCATTGTTAGTAACTTGTTCATCACAGCCCCTTCAACCTCCCCAAAAAAGTAACCAGTCTGTAAGGGGAAAATGCAAGAAATTACCAGAAGTAAATGCAAAACAATGCTTGATCTGATTTAAACTGGCATACTCTAAGATCTGACAAGAGTGGCTTCAACAGTTACATAGATAGGTTTTCAGGACTACTGCTACATAAAAACTGAGGAGGACTTCACAGTCACGGCAGGTTATAGGGATTACATTATTACCCCACAGCAGATGTGAGAGCTTAAACAATATATTGAGGTACGTTATATAACATCTAATATCAGAAATAAAAGCTGTCCAAACATAAAGCTTGAAAAGAAAACACACTAATCTGATCACAACCCCTTGTGATTAAAAATGTGACTCAAAAAAAGACATAAAGAGGTTGTGAGAGGATTTCATAAACAGTCATTTAAAAGCATTGTTGGTAATTCCTGCATGACCTGTTTAAGGAGCTGCAACAGTGCATTTCATCAATTCTATAAATTTTAACTCCATTCAGAGCCATTTCATACTTAAAACCACTCAGCCTGATGAATTACTCATTTTGTCCTTATTCGGTAGATGTGGACTAATAAAAATAAATCTCTGTTGAGAAAACAAACATTCATATTCTGAATTTGGTATGTAATATGGAAGTGACTCCATCATCTGCAGCCACTCAAATGACAGTGGAAAATTTTGCATGTACAGCATTTTTCTAGTTCGAGGACACCTTTTTTCTATTTTAGAGCTTCACCTCCCAGAAGGATTGAATATGTTCTCTGCATTGTTTAAAGGGAGAAATCCCACAATTTATGGGGGGGAAAGGGCACTGCACTC
>VZTU01002856.1:25190-38504 GCA_013400835.1 Zapornia atra | reverse complement strand
GGGGGGGCGGGGGGGCGGCACGGACACCTCTTGCTAACGTGAGGAGGGTTTACACCTGCACCTCAGCAGATGCAGGGGAAGGATGAAGGTCCTCCCTTGCTTTGCTTCGGCGCTCCCTCACGCCAGGCAGGTCGCGTTAGGAGCCTGTGCCGTCAGCGTTCGGCAGGCTCGGCTAGCAGGGGCTGGCGTTCCCCGTGCCGTGCCCGGGCTCGCTTCTCTGGGAAGCACTCGGGCTGCAGAAGTAGCAGATGGAAGAGCAAAAGGATGCCCTGCTCTGCACATGAGCCGCTCACGTACTGTCTCTTGCTTTCCTCCTCCCACCCCCCCGACATCCTGGGTTGATGGGGTTCGCGTGCTGGTGCGTGAGGAGATCCGCGAGCTCCCCCCTGCCACGCTCCTGGCTGAACTCTCAGTGACTCCAGGGGAAGTTTTCCGAGCGTAAGGGCTGCACAGCACTGTGGGCATTCAGCCCTTGAGCTTTACATTGCCTCCGCGGTGGCATGAAATGCATTTATTGACAGTCTGGGTTTGAATGACGTAACAGTTTCTCTTGCATTGCTCCGGTATCCTCTCCTACACCAACAGGAACTATGCCCTGCCGATATCTGTACTAAAAATGATCAAGCACAATCGCTGCAGCAGAAACAACAAATCCCTTCTTTGTTGCCCTTCCTCTTACATCTTTTGTAATATCACGAGGGTAGTTGATCTTTAATATTAGTAATTTCATTCTTGTGGAAGCTGGTTTAGGGTTGGGCTTTTCATTAATTGCATTTCAGCTCTCTGAAGAGGACTGCTATCTTCCAGCAACAGCCCTTGAAGCTGTGTGGGAAAAAAAAGGTAGTAACTTGAACAATGTGATAATTATCCATATTGGTATAAAATATCACAGGAAAACCCTTGTGACATTTATGAAGAACGTAAGGAGGCACTAAGGTCCATATTGCTCATTTATGCATTAACAAACCCAACTATGCTGCTTTCAAAGCTGTGTTCCACGTCGAACGCTGTACTCCTTCAAGAAGACAGAATGATGTTATGCATTACAGATGCTCCCCTGGAAAGAATACCAGGCAGCTGATGCCACAGAGGAGAAAACAGATAACTACACACAGATGAAAAAAAAAAAAACCCAATACAGAAGACTTCACACCCTTTAACTGGTCTGTTTGGGAAGGGGTCCCACAGTTGCTTCTTTGATTTAGCCCATCATATTTATAGCTTTTCATCATTCTTCAGTCTGGTCCTCAAATACTCTGTGAGGACTTGGTTACAGTCCTCACATGTTACAGTGAAGAATGCATCATTTTAATGCTGAGAACCCAATCCTGCACTTTATTAAAGTAAAATCCAAACCATGATTTGGGTAAAAAAATTGCCAAAAAATAAGGCATGGTTTGGGATCAGCTGTGTTTCTCCCATCTTTTCAGAATGCTGCCTTTTTATCTCCCAGAAGAAGGAAGCCCAGGTTGGCCCCTGTTAAGAGGGAGGACATAGCTACTGAACAATAGCCAATACCTTCTAACTGAAAGGTCACCTGCTTCTTTTGGACTCAGTGGTAAACTCACAGTGACATCAACAGGGCAAATGCCTGTCCAAAAGCCTTTGTGGAGGTGATAGGAAAGAATTATAAAGTGTGCTGGATGGCCTAAGGTGGAACATGGAAATAAATGAAGCCACTTGCCCAGAAACACACACTATTAAAACATACATCCTGAAGTAAGTTCTATTCTTAAAAAAAGCCAAGAAATGCAAGTAAGGTGATGTTATGATGCAGTTTATAGCTAAAGAAGGACAGGGTATTCAGAGATGAACTCACTGCATATCTTGCTTTAGTACATGAGCTGAGGAAGCCCATGCTCACTGTTAGGCACCTGCAGTAACTGAACACAACACCATGTTCAAAGCCTTAACTGTAAATCTCCTGGCTTTTCTAGCTTAAACATCAGGACTTGCCTGCAAGGTTAGTTGGCTAAACTGTGTGCACGTGTATACATTAGCCTGCTTTATATTCAAACATGATCAATGAAAAATAATTTTAAAAGCACCTTTGCAATTATACCATGTGGTACCAGTGTAAAATCAGTTTTACAGTTTAAAATAATAGATTTTGGTGTTTCATTTCCTTCCTTCTAAAGTGAGACACACCTGGGTCATATTATGTATTCATGCCTTGAAAGCAGGTAAGGCAAGCACAAATCTATATGCATTATCATGATTAACCCAGGAAATCATAGAGGGACAGGAGTAAGTATGAGAGTACTCTCTACACAGAGACAGTAGAATTGAGTGTTTAAGTGACAAGTAGCTAGTAACAACTTCCCTGTAATGTACTGATGGTTCAGAAAAGAAGCCTACCTCAGTATCTGGAAGCAACTGCTGCCGATCGATGTTTATGTGGCCTGCAGTTACCGCATTCCGCATGGTGTGTTGTGATCTATCTAAAGCTCTTTGAGAAAAGTGGGTTCACTGGTTTTCTTTATTTTACAAAGGGGAAACAAGACATGTGAGGGTAAGTGTCTTTGCCAGAGGTCACACTACCAGTCAGTGGCAGAACTGGAAACAAAACACACATATCCAGAACGGTGAGGTCGTAGAGTCTTCCCATTTAATTTGCTTTTATCATTGGGTAGTTCCACTAATGCCAAGCGCTTGTGAGAGAAGAGTCATGCCTCAGGCTCACAGTCTAAAGACTAGATTATTCTCCCTACCTGTTAGACTACAGTCCAGGCAGTTGGTAGAAGGTTTTGGGGTTTGGGGCTTTTTAATAGCATAGGGTTAAAGAAAAAAATATGATGAAAAACGAAACATGAATGTCTCGTGTTCTCCTTCTAAGCAGCAGCTTTTCTGGAGTCATTCTTATTACAGCTGCACAGTATGAGACCCTTCGTTTTCTGCAGCTCTGTACCACAGAAGACAACGGCAGTCCTTCAGAGCCCGTTACAGTCCTAACACCTCAGTTTATTTTGTCAGAGCCCTACACCATTGGTCGTTGACACGACGAGTCTCACTGCTGCAGAGGAGGAACCCATTCAGCACATGAGGCACTTAATGTACACAATATTCATGCAACTTGAATATAAGGATCCTTGAGTATGCAATACTGCTATCTGCTAAAGTTCTCAAGATGGTTCTTAAAAAAATAGTTCTAATGGATGCACCCTCTTTTCAAGGATAAAATACCAGGAGGAAACAGTTATAATTTTAGACTAAAAGCAGGGCTCAGGAAAGTGATGGACAACAGCATTCCTTGATCGCAGCGAGCACCATCCATAGTTCTGCTGAAGTCAACAGAATTAGTTTCTTTGATTTTAGCAAGGTCTAATCTTGGAAGGGAAGAAAAGTTTCCACTGGCTTGAACTGGTGCTAGGTTTGACCTACGCCACGGGTAGCTTTATACAAGTAGCTCACAGAAACCGATGGACTAGTTCCATTCTGAAACTGGGATACACTCTTTTATATGTATGGTGAATCATCCACTAGTGTTCTGAAATACTGCCAGTAAGCAGGGGCATACAGTGTGCATCAACCAGAGACTCTCACAGATGTTAATTTGGACTTACCTAATTGACTCCAAGGCAGCAGAGATGAATTATTAGTGCAAGGGCTTTCTGTGGCACTAACCCATTTTAGAACCCTTTGAAAATAAAAGGAGAAATAAAAGTATTAGTTGTTTTTACATATTTCTAAAATTCAAACCTACTTATTCTGCTTTGCTTTAAGTTTGCAGTTACCAAGCACCCAGCACCAGGGTGAAAGGCAGAATGAACTTCTGATCCCTCTTTCCCAAGTCTACATTTACAGCCAAATTACAAACCTTTGGACAGAGGTGTTTATAAAAAAAACTACTGGCACACCTCTAACCAACACCACAGACTCCACTGCTGCAGCACTTGCCCAGCAGCAGAGGTGGGAGTGATTCTGATTCTGTTTGCAGCACAGCCACACACAGGAGCGATGCTGGTTCTCAGTCAAATGCAGAAAATAAAATAGGGTTTGAAGTTACCCAGCACTTCTGGCTGTAAGAACCGTATAGGGAAAGAGGCCAAGCACAACAGCACAATTCCTTTGAAGCTCTTTAGCTTTTTGGAGTTAATGAAAAGTTGGCTGAGAGGTTTTCCTCTCCCTGTTGTGCTGTGTGTCTCATCTTGAGCCTATACGGCAGGTGTTGCAGAGCGAGTCTCGGCAGCACCCACTGGATACCCTTACTTCCTTGCATTTGCAAGGATAACTTAATCTCTTGAACAGGGATAGCAGAGAGGAAAGACTCTGACTTGGGCAGATCCCAGGGCAACTAAAATTACCAGACTGTATGTAAACACCATGGATTGACCGTCAGTAACCTCAGCTAGAACATAACTAGAAGAAACAGACACTTGAGTGCATGTAAATGAAGGAGTTAAGGCATAGGATTTGTATTCTTCACTATAGGTCTGAATTCAGTCTGTCATATGACCACAGTATGTATCCTACAGCCTGCTTTGTGGTCCTGTGCCCTTCTTTCTAAATCTTGTGGGTCAGTTCACCTCTCCTCATCCTTTCTCTTCCCGACCAGTGCTGAGGAAGGGACTGCCCTATGGGCAGGATCCCTGTACGCATGTTCCCTGGTGCTGAGCTTTGTGCTGAGGCAGTGAAGGCTTGATAAGGACTTTAAGCAGAAGCTTCACACTGTACTGAGTTGGTGGAGAGGGGAGAGAGCCTGAGTTTCTCAGAGTATGGCAGGAAAGCCAGAGTAGGTATTACCACATTAACCCAACGTGTTTAGTCTTCTTCATCAACTAGAAGAGCTGGAGACTTACAGCTTGAAAAATTGAGATGCTAACCATACCTACAACTCCAGAAACTTAGAGCCTCCAATGCATACGCTTAAGCCAGGCCTGTCATTTAACAAATAATTCAGATGCTCTTCTCCAGAGCTTTTAGTACCCTAGGGGGAGCACAGAAGGAAGCCCCTTGGGCACGCATGTGGGCTTGAGTTATGAAAATACAACAGAAGACTTAACCAGTGAAATTAAGAGCTAACCAGCATCCTTTTAATCATGCTAAATACTAGTTTTCCTGCTGCCTATGAAATGAAACGAAATGTGTTTCCTGGTCATTTTAACAGTGCACTTATCTTGTGATTAAGATACTAACAGGTTCTTAATACAAAGAGTAAATCATGAGTAATAGATACTTGGTACTAAAGCATAAACATATGTAATGACAGTTAATGTTAGTCATCTTGCAATCTTCCCCACAGATCTGTGTTTCATTTTTGAGTAAGAGTTTTATCTTCTGGAAAGAAAATACAGGCTACTGAAATGGAAGTCTGCATTTTAAAGTTCTCTTATGAGGTATCCATGTTACTGTAACTAATGCATCTCTTGTTCAGGTAAAATAACTACTGGGGTCTGAATACTGCAGCATTTTGAGTAAACAGAGAAATCACTCTCTCAGTAGTGTGCTCTTTGATTTGTTTGTAATTATGACTTGTTATATGATACTGGTTGATGCATACTTCAAAGTGCACATGAAACAAAAAATACTGTATCATTTTACTCTTGTTGGATACGGTGCTGAAAGACTGAGCTAGAAGCACTTAGACTGGACTTAGAAGAATACATTGCAGATGCTAACTTTTCAGAGGGTTTTCAATTTCAACTTTTCTTTAACAAATTGTTTTACTTGTTGTTTTGCTTGAGGACAGAATGCTGGATTTTGACCTGGACGGTTTAGGTTAATCATGGCCACTATGATTAACATATCACTACTTTTCTACTAGTTAGTGAGTCAATGCAACCAGGATGTTAGAATTACTATACCATATACTTGGTTAATTCTGCTAAACAGCAAGCTTAATAAAAGGTTTAGTATTAGATGCATGGAAAAATGCACTTTTAAAAATTGTCTTTCTACATTAACGAAATCAGGTGAAAATCAAGAATAGTTTGAATTTGTTACAAAGTTACCTTTAACAATCATCTTGGTGTTTTCTATATGATAGAAGCTGGTTCTTTATCATATTTTCTTGTGAGATGAATCAACATCTGATAGGAAGAGTACTGCCCTTCATCAAACACCGGTGTTCCTACAGGCAGATGTAAACCTACAGCAAAAAAAGCAAACCAAAAGCTTTTCCACAGGCACATGGAAATAGGTCACTGTCCCTTCCAGTCATTTTCCTTACCTTACCAACTGAGAGCAGTAGTGTGTTTTCCACTTCCAGAGGGACCAGATGTCACCTGGCGTTCTGAGGGGAGTGGGTGGCAAGGGAAAGGCTGGCTTCTCTAATGGTACCAGTCCCCAGTGAGAACTCTGTGCTTCTCATACTTGTTTCCTAAGGTTTCTTCTACCAGGGATGCAGAGGATTTTAGATGTGTTTTTAATTGTTGGAAAAAGAGTTCCTGGTGCCTACAAGATCTCTCTTGTGCTATCTTTTGCACTGTTTATGTGAGTGAGTTCTTCCACTGCTATCATTGGGAATTCTGTAAATGCAGAAACAGCAGTGAGGCAGAGTCTGCCATGGAGACCTTGGAAGAGAATGCTATTCTTCAAGTACTCCCTTATTGAAATATTTGAATAGAAATTTTATGTAATGTGTACTCAGGAAGCACTGTATTGCTTTCAGTAGGTGTCACACAGAACTGTAAGCAATCATGTGCAAAAATAAGCTTATTTTTGGAGATGACATCTTCAAAATTGCTTTCTGGTATGTCAGGAATCGCTTTGCTATGCCTGCAGATGATGTTTCAAGTGAAAATAATAGTCTATACAAAGGTCTAGTGAAGAGTAGAAATAAACAAAATTCCAGACTGTCTGCATGTGACAAAAAAAAAATTAAAAAGAAAACAATTTAGAGACAGCTAAACAATGTGCAACATGTCTACAGCATTGTTATAATTATCTCATTAATGATCCTCCATTTGGAATGATAGCTCATGCTGTAACATGAGCCGAATAAGTTTTGTTTGTAATTTACTGCACAGTAAGTTTACTGCTGAGAAAGTAAATAGGAGGCAAAAAGGAACACACAACCCCAAGTCTGAGGTTAATTAATTCCTCGAGTTACTTGGCAGCCATTTGGCTCTGTGGTTTTATAAGATACACTGAACTAAATTAAAATGAGGACACAATCTGAATGAAAACTGAGGGGGAAAATTGGTTCTTTTCATCACTATTATTATTTGATTAATTTATCTATTTTTTAACACATACATGAACACCCACACAATTAAACGCAGACACCAGCACTGACTGCTTTGTCCCGCTGCTGAAACCCCTGCAAACTGGATGATGGGGCAGCTTCTGATTTTAAGCAGCTCACAGAACACAGGCAGATGGATTAACTAAGCTTCCAGGCAATACTAACGCATGCAGTTAGGCTATCATAGAATCACAGAATGGCCTGGGCTGGAAGGGACCCCAAGGATCACAGAGCTCCAACCCCCCTGCCACAGGCAGGGCCACCAAGGCGGTGTCTGATGTTAGCAGAAGGGTATTCCTGCTTGTTGGGTTGGGTCTCTGGTATGACTCTCTGTTCTGCATCTGTGTAGAGTCCTACCTAAGAACAGCCTTTTACCCTCCTGGGACTTGGCTGCCTTCAACAGCAGATGCACCTGGCATCTCAAGGAAAACTACTGTAATAAAAAAAATGCACAATCTGTTAGTTTTCTTGGATTTCTGTGTTCTGTAGCTTCCAAGAAGCAGACTTTTAACATTTCTTTTACACAATTCCTTACGGTTTTAGCTTGTTCTGTCTTAAGAATATGGTGCAGGCCTCTCATGAACTTACAGAACTGCATCCACTGTTTTTCTGTCTGAGAACAAGTATGAACAAATGCATTCTTTGGCTAAAATAAACTGCTAACACCCATTACATGCATAATGTTACACAGGCCAGATCAAAAGCTATGCAAGCCATGTGGCTGTTTTCCCATTCCCTTAAATTTGATGGGATTACATGGAAGATAAAAATACAGTACTTGTAGATACCTATATATACATGCTTCTTGCTCATCTGGGTAGTGGTAACCACATTTAAATAATGATGTGTAGTCTACACATGCCTTGTTTTGTTTGTTTGTTAGATCATTAAGAAAGCTGTAGGCTCAGAAGGATAGGGCATGTGATGGGGTTTGAATAGAAGCAGCAAAATGATTTCCTCAGGTGAAAAACCAGGCTATCTCCTTTTGTGTAACACCATGTAAGGCTGTTGGATGTGCCAGGGCACTTCTTAGCAGTGGCTCACCCAAAGAGCATAAAGGTGGTAATACAGAGAACAGGGATTCTCTCTGCAGAGGGAGAAGCTTGGAATCTTTTGTGTGTGGCACAGTAACTGAGCAATGGAGTAACCTGGAGGCTTTATTTATTGATTTGTTTGTTTATTTATTTATTGACTAGGGTTAGTGAGACTACAGGGTGGCAAGAATGAGTTTGAAGGTACGGTGGAGGTTTATTTCAATGGAATATGGGGGACAATCTGTGGGAGCCACTGGGACAACAGTGATGCAACGGTCATATGCCGACAGCTTGCGCTTGGGTAAGTTCAGCCTGAGTAAAAATCAATCAACTTCCTTTAATGGCCTTTCAAGGCTAATCTGGTTTGCAAATCCCAAGGGCTCCTTGTGTTTGATGGTTGGGTTGAAATTTGAAATTTTTTGCCTGCTGAAGTTGTTCTTCCCAGAATCCTTTGTTTCCTTCAACTGTGCTGCACTTCAGAGAGATTGCTGTGAGAATCAGGGTTTCCTTTGCAAGCCCCATAAGGCATCTGGAGAGGGGCAGACCTGGGCAGATGCCTTGCTTTCCAAGGGAAAAGTGTGAACAGGCCAGAAAAGCTTAGGGCAGACAAAAACTGCTTTACTAGACATTTGGGAGATATCCACAAGGGCAGAAATAGGAGGTCTGTCCAGATCTCACTTATGTGGTATCAATTAAGAACAGCTTCAGTGAGTTTACTGAATCTATGAAAATCTGAGTGTGGCCAGAATTAGACCCTACGTGGGCAGCTAATCACAGGAAAATTCCTGGTTCTCAGGACCATGGGGTTACCCTGGTAATCATCCATTCTATCCTGCCAAAAACTATCTGGGACACATCATCAGGTTTTGGAAAAAGTGGTATTTTTCCTGCTCATTTCTTCATGGAGCTAGATAATCTGTATGGTTTACTTTCACAGTTGCACAATGATAACAAAGCCCAAAACCAGACAAGTTTTGCAGCTTTTCATTTCCATGGAGACATTTTACAGAGTTATGGTAACACTGAACAGGTTGCAAGTCCCTGCACTGTTCTCACTGACCACTACTTCCTGCTGCTGCCAGAATGGAGTTAACAGGACCCTTTAACAGAAATTGGCCATTAAACTCTAGGTAATGCCTACACTGATACTGCAATTGCAATAGTAAGATTAAACTGAGGTAAGGAAGAAAACTACCATACCAAAAGGGAGTTTTAAAAATAAAATGCAATCCCAGCTTCTAATGAAATCATTGCTGTTGAAGTTAGCAGGCAAATACTTGGATATCCCCCTGCTTGGTTCCCTGTTCAGTTTGCAATTTCTCAATAAGCCACAGAGTATGGGTGCCTTTATTGCCTTTCTACCATTTCTACCAATCACAGCAGTGATTTTGTTTGCTACCAAGCAGTAAGGGGCTTTTATAGCCCCTTACTCTGTCCCTTATTCTGCCCCTTACTCTCCCCTTTTATTCTGCCCTCGTGAGGCCCCAGCTGGAGTCCTGTGTCCAGATCTGGGCCCCCAATACAAGAAAGATGTGGAGCTGTTGGAGAGGGGTCAGAGGAGCCACAAAGATGATCAGAGGGCTGGAGCACCTGCCCTACAAAGAGAGGCTGAGGGAGCAGGGCTTGTTCAGCCTGGAGAAGAGAAGGCTGTGGGGGGACCTCATTGCAGCCTGCCAGTCCCTGAAGGGAGCAGAGAAACAGGAGGGGAGTCAACTTTTTGAAAGGATAGACGATGGCAGGACAAGGTGGAATGGATTCAAGCTAAAGGAAGGAAGGCTTAGATTAGATCTTAGGGGGAAGTTTTTTACAGAGAGAGTGGTGAGGGGCTGGAACAGGCTGCCCAGAGAGGGGGTGGATGCCCCGTCCCTGGGGGTGTTCAAGGCCAGGTTGGATGGGGCCCTGGACAACCTTGTGTTGCCTGGAGGTTGGTGGCCCTGCCTGTGGCAGGGGGGTTGGAGCTCTGTGATCCTTGGGGTCCCTTCCAACCCAGACCATTCTATGATTCTGTGATAGCACACTTGCACTGTGACATTTCTAATGATTATTCCACTTGTGAAGACTGCTAGCCAGAACTAAATCTAAGCTGGTTTAGAATGTTCAGTACTAATCTGGACAGACCGTGCCAACTTATAAAAATATGAGGATTAGATGAGATAAAAGTTCAGCCATCTGGAGACTGATTTTGCTTAAGACTTCAGCTGTCTACGTGCGATGTCTCCTTTCCTCATTTTCAAATAAGTTCTTTTTGCCTTCCATACCCTACACATTTCAGTGAACAAGACCACTACTAGAAAAAGTAGTTCAGTGACATGGGTGAATGGCTTGGTCTTTTCAACAGAAATGGCTTAAATCTGAATCCAGGCCAAAAAGCCCCAAGGAAACAGCAGCTGAAAGTTTCTGTGAGCATTATTTTCTGGCAGAAATTTGTATCTGTAGACCACAAGGTGAGCTCACTAGGTATTACTGGTGCTTTTCAGTTGCTTCTGTCTATCTGTTCCTTTGAATTTACAGCATTTCAGCTTTGTTTTTACATTTAGTTTTGTTGGTCATTATATGGAAGAAAAAGATGGCTTGATCACTGTAGATTCAGTACTGGGAGGAAAGGAAGCTCTTCTATAGAAGTTCTGGGTGGATGGGATTGGCTGAATAGAGAATAAAGGACACAGGCCTGATCTGATGGAGTATGAGGTGGTTTCATTGCTCCATGGTCACAACCAAATTATATGACATGTGCATGGGCAGAGCACTGGTATGGTTTAATGGGGTAAAGGAGAGGGTAAGGGTGAAAGGCCTGTGAGCATAACCTCTCCTGCACGTATAGCTGCGGTGGGATGGTACTGTAGATTCACCTATGGACTGTGGGCTCTCTGCTGATATTTGTAGTTAAAAACTAGGAGAACAAGGATGTAGCTGGCCCTGCAGCAATACAGACCACTGTACTGAAATATCTGACAACAAAATGGTGAGAACTGGGTCACATCTGTTACTTTGTGCAGAAGACAATGCTGAACTGTATGAAAATACGATGAATTTACAACAGATGAAGAAAGCCCTTTGTATATGACAAAATATTCCACTTCCCCTCCTCCCACTCTAATCTCTTATCCTGATTATTCTTACAGTGAAAAAGGTACAGCAAAACACATACCATTTTCTGGACTGGGCCTTATTCCTGTTTACTGGAGTGAAGTGCGTTGTCGTGGTGATGAAGAAAATATACTGTTATGTGAAAAGGACATCTGGCAGGATGGATCCTGTCCTCAAAACATGGCAGCTGGTGTCATATGTAGCTCTTCCCTAGGTAAAAGAAACGCATATGGTTTGGTTAACTCCTTATTTAAATAGAATTAGTATTCATTACTCATTATTAAATTAGAAAAAAAAAAGAAGACTACTTGGAACAGGAAATCAAACGGATTGAATCATCATCATATCATTAACTGTTTCAAACCCTCCTGTGCTGTGCAAGCAGCAACTCGCTGAACCACTTTTTAGCCTTCTATAATCAACAAGGAAATTACTGCTTGGAGATGTAGATTGTGAGATGGGGTGAAGCAGCCAGAGTCTCTGGCTGTAAAAGTAGCATTATTTCCCCCCCCCCATTTAAAAATACATTTTTATTTGTCTAGGTGGTGGTGGTTTTTCACAGCTACACATGCTACATGTCAATTTGTTAGCTTTTCTTGAACAGCAGGGAGGAGCAGCGATCCAAATGGATCCTCAGTTTCAGCAGACTAGATTAAGCTTTCACATTTTGCAGGTTCTACTGCAACTTGCCTTTTTAAATAGGTGAAACAGTGGAACAGTAAGAAGAAATTTGAGACTTTTTTTTTTTTTCAAAGCCAGGAAATAGATGAAGTAGTAGCATTAACAGGTTGGAAGGTCCATGCAAAAATGAATCATCTTTTAAATCATTCAGATGTAAGATACGGTGAAACTTTAAAATAACCTTTTAAATACTGGAGTGATTATTTTTTATATGGTTTGAAGTTGTTTCCATTGTTACAGCTTTATGCAGAAGTGATGCTTTCAAGAAAAACTTCTTGCAGGGCCAGGAAAGGGCTAATGACTTGGAAAGGCCAAAAATCAAACCGTATCTCAGAAGCAGGAAAGGAACAATATTTGCCCAATCAAAGTGAGACCACAGTCAATGAGATTTCACTGCTCTGACTGGAATTATCCAAGCAATGAGAAAACAAGTGGATGAATTTCTGGTTCTGTGGCAACGAGAGAATTTTCACCTCTTACTTAAGGTTTTAACCTCTGTGACCAAGCCTATACAGAGCCAATACTGCTCTTACCGGTGGAAACACAGATTTCCTGACTGCAGTGTGTGGCCTTACAGCCCTAAGGATCCATGAATGCTTTGATACTCGAGTAACTCAAGATCAGTATAGTTACTTGTCTGTCTAATATTCTTCAGCTACTGAGAGTGGAGCTTATAGGAACTAATTTCTAAGAAGACTGATTTCAGGTTTTCCATCTAACTAGGAAAAATAAAGTGTGGGTCTTCAGTGGCATCAGATAAATTATTAAGCCACCTTCTTTTTCCTTTACTATCAGGATAATGTTTTGGGAAGGAAATGACCTTTTCTTGTGTTCTGTGATTGATCACAGCCTCTGTCTTCACTCCGATCCGGCTGGCTGGCGGGAGCAAGGCCCATGAAGGGAGAGTGGAAGTCCACCACGCTGGCCAGTGGGGGACCATCTGCGATGACCAGTGGGACGACGCGGACGCTGAAGTTGTCTGTCGGCAGCTTGGCCTGGGGTCTGTTTATCTATGGATCTTCTACTCCCGCAGCAAAGGGGGCAGTGAGTCTGATACATGCCTGGGAGCTGTCAAAAGATGGCCCTTTAAAGTTGCACTCATACTCTGAAGCAGTAACTTAAGTTTATTTGTAGAAGGTTCTGGGGGTGACCTGCTGGAGAGGAGCTCTGTGGGGAAGGACCTGGGGGTCCTGGTGGGTGACAAGTTGGCCACGAGCCAGCAGTGTGCCCTGGGGGCTGAGAGAGACAATGGGATCCTGGCGGGCATCAGGAGGAGTGTGGGCAGCAGGTCACAGGAGGTGATCCTCCCCCTCTGCTCTGCCCTGG
>VZTU01002856.1:0-25157 GCA_013400835.1 Zapornia atra | reverse complement strand
CTGTTCAGCCTGGAGAAAAGAAGACTAAGGGGGGACCTGATTAATGTCTATAAATATCTTAAGGATGGGATGCAGGGGGAATTGGCCAGCCCCTTTTCAGTGTCTGTGGGGACAGGACAAGGGGAAATGGCTGCAAGTTGGAGCACAGGAAGTTCCACACCAACATGTGGAAGAACTTTTCCCCAGTGAGGGTGAAGGAGCCCTGGGACAGGCTGCCCAGGGGGTGTGGAGTCTCCTTCTCTGGAGAGATTCCAGCCCCGTCTGGACGCCGCCCTGTGCAATATGAGCTGGGGAGCTGCTTTGGCAGGGGGTTGGACCCGATGAGCTCTGGAGGGCCCTTCCAGCCCCTGTGATTCTGTGATTCAAGTACAGTGCTATTATTTTCATTTTTTTTTGAATTTTAGGATCCAATCTTCAAGTGTCATATGATAGGGGCAATCTTGTATGTAGGACAGACAAAGGATGTATCTCAGAATGCTGACTTTTTCATGAAAACTAACTACAATTTCAGTAAAGTTTCAACCAAAAACCCTAGATGAAGAAAAGGAAGCTGCTTTACTGTTAAAATCACCTCCATTTTACTGAGGAGTGTAACAGCTTCCCTTGCTTTGGAGTAAGAGCACTGCTTTGTCAGAAAGGGAATGTTTTTTGACATGCCTGTGTGAATCCCTCAAGTTTTAAGTCACAAGTCGCTGAAGATTATCAGTTTGCATATACTGACTTAGAGATCTGTTTGAAGTTCTGAAGCTTGTCAGCGATTCTGCCTGAAGTAAGCATGGCCCATAACGTAGTCGCAGAAGCCAAACAGGATTTTCTTGCTCCTCTTCTGAACAGCCGGGGGGGGGTTGATACCACACAGGAGATAAGTATTCAGTATTAGAGGAAAGATGCTGCAGAAGTGGGATGCAAAGATGAGGAAGCGAGGAAGGAGATGGGGACAACTAAGATGAAAGGCCAGATGGGTGGCGAGGGAAAGAACCAGGAGCAAGATGCAGAGGAGATATTAAAGAGGAGAAAGGGATTATGTCTGGGACAGGCTGGATGAAAACAACTAAGCAGGTCAGTACAGGGGAGACTGGGACAAAACTTGCCTGTTCAACCCTGCTGGGATTATGAAGAATTAAAATAAGGGGTGTTGAAGGCAGTAAGCTTTGTGGCATTAATGAGTGACCACCACAGTTTGTAACCAGAAACTGAGGCCTTGGACTGCTGGTGCCGTCAAAGTAGCTCAGAAGGATGAGAACCCTGCAGTGCTCACAAAGCTTCTCGACCTCATGGTCAGCCATGTGGGAATCAACATGCTCCTCTGACATCAGTTTTTCATTTTTCCCTAGTTTATTTTTGCTATATTTCTATATTCCTCTACGTTTTCAATTGGGAATGCCTAATAGAATGCCTGTCTTCTTACAAGCTTTGCCTGCTTCTGAATTGGGCTGCTGTTAATAAGTTTGGAGAGTTACTAAGCTGTACCTTACATTTCTGTATACTAATGGCAACTGTTATGCTCTCACCCTGCCTCCCTACTGATTACACTAAAACATTTGATTGCTTCTATTTAATGTTCAGAAACTGCAGGTCTGAGATGTGTCTAATTTGATTCGTTTTTCTGAGTAAGTAAATTGTATTAAGATGGGGCTAAGTCTTTCTGAAATATGTCTAGAGATTTACAGAATTTCCCAAGAAATCCAGATGTCTTAACAAATGTGCTCAGTACTGTGAAGTGCAATTTTACCAGCAGTGGCAGCCACACCAGTTACAAAGTAATAAAAATAATCTAAATTTGCATACTGTTAAACTATCTGGAAATGTGCCATAATTTTTAAAAGCAAAGCATCTCAGTAAGCAGCTTTCTACACCCTTTGAACTTTTCTGTAGCACTACTAGAAAACTTCAGAATATTTATCAATCATTCATAGGTGAAAAATAAGAATTTATTTTATTGTTAGGCTTCATAAAACTTTTGCTTGACAAAGATTGCCCTTTTATAGTAATGAGATGCGTTGTGTCTGCTTTATTTGAATTTTACCAGATTATGGTAGAATTTTCTTTCAACAGGGTAGTCAATCGTTATAGTTTTCATTTCAGCCAGCTTCTTAATGAATAAGGATTTTTTTTTCCAATATTTTCTATACAGTTTTACTACCAGCAGTATTAAAAAAATACAAACCCTGCAAGCTAAGTACAAGCATTTTCTCTCTGGGTAAAGTTTGTATAGATGCAAATACTCCTCAATAAACTTAAAGGAAGATAGTATCTCTTATACATTTAAATGTTTCAAAGTGCAATCATCTTAAAAACTACCAGTAAACCAGGCTTTATGTGATAAGCCTATAATATATTTAGGGTAATATTAATAAAAACAGCTATCCTGAAGTAGTCCATTCAGTCCACATTTATTAAATTCTACAAAAATGAGTCTGAAGTGCTGAGAACTCACAGAGCCTGTCCTGGCACATCAGAAAGATAAATTGGAAAACCTATGCATTTTTATTTATTCACATGCTTAAATATAAATGGGATTGAAGTAGTTTACTGTATGGTCATTCACCATTTCAACCAGTTTGAAAACCAACTCTTTATGAGCTAAAAGAGACAGAAGACACTGCTTTTTTTCACTTTACCAGGATTGTAAAATACAAGTATTCAGTAACTTAATGCTAACATAAAAATGCATGGTTATTAAAAAAAACTAATTGAAAGAATAGTAAAGACAACCAGGAAACATTTGCAAAGCTCAGTGAAAAATACCATTTTTGATCTATTAAAATTCTTTTTTGCATTGCTAAAGGAAAAAAAAGTAGAGCAAGATCTCTGTTAATATGTTGTCTGGAACTAGGAAGGTCATTTGGATGAAAAGGTAATGGCTAATTAAAAATCTCTCAAAAATAAGATACTAACTTCAGACTGAAGCTACTTGTTTTGCTAAAATGTTGCCTGATGAGTGTTTGAGGATATTTCTGGTTTGCTTACCTGCTTCTTTGAAGCAACTGCAGATTACAACTCTTTGCTGTAGTGAGTAAATGAGACCTGGTTTTTGACTTTTTCCATCTGGCATTTCCATGTTCTCCACCACCTGAAGAAAGCATCTGTTCATCAAAAGGCAGTCTGAAAATTAACAGTGCATTTTCAAGATTAATGAAGTACATTGGCTTGAAAATATTAAAACCAATTTTAAGCAAAATGGAAAGGCAAAACCCAGTTTATTTAATTTGCTTTTCGGGCATCTGCTTTTATTTACTGAGTGCTATCACCTACGCTGTGTCTACCATGAACTTCCGCATCTTTTTTTATAGAACTTTTTCCTGATCCTAATTCAACTTTTTTTTTCATTAGAACTTTTTCCTGATCTCCTTACTGTTGTTGTTTTTCCCAAACCCCTTTACTGTTTTATCAAGAATTTGTATGATTCCTAATTACAGATTTAGTATTTTTTCCTTTAAGAAAAAAGTGAGAACAGACATTGTCATTTATGCAAAGCACTAGAAATTAAATTCACATCTATCTAATCCGTGGATTAATGAGTTGGTGGTCTAAAAACATGAACTACTGCAATTTACAATAAAATGCAAATATAAATCACAGAATCACAGAGTCACAGACTCGTAGGGGTTGGAAGGGACCTCGAGAGCTCATGGGGTCCAACCCCCCTGCCAAAGCAGCTCCCTATCTCATATTACATAGATAGGAGTCCAACAACAAGGTACTGTCCTGACACACAGTCCCAAGAGCTGGTTAAGAGTCTGAATGGTTACATCCAGAAAGAAAACAGTCAAGATCTGTCATGTTTTCAGTATAAGCTGAACATACCATTCCTGTTAGGTGTTACGTGACTGTATATGACTGGGAGTGGAAAACTCTCTTTAAAGCAAATTAGTAATTAGTATAGAGGCCCACGCCCAAACTGTATGTCAATTAATTTGAAATAAGCCTTTAGACAGGTAATTCATTACAGTAAAAAGATAGACATTTCAGTCTTACAAGTTGAAGATGATGACAGATATTGAGAATATTCCTATAAAAACTAGACTGGGTATGTGAGCAGAGAAACTACCGAGTGGAAAGAAACCATTCCATGAAGAGCATTTGCATATGACAGATCATAGAATCATAGAATGGGCTGGGTTGGAAGGGACCCCAAGGATCATAGAGCTCCAACCCCCCTGCCACAGGCAGGGCCACCAACCTCAGGCCTGGAGCTACACAAGGTTGCCCAGGGCCCCATCCAACCTGGCCTTGAACACCCCCAGGGACGGGGCATCCACCCCCTCTCTGGGCAGCCCGTTCCAGCCCCTCACCAGTCTCTCTGTAAAGAACTTCCCCCTAATATCTAATCTAAACCTTCCCTCCTTTAGCTTTAGTCCATTCCCCCTCGTCCTGCCATTGTCTACCCTTTTAAAAAGCTGATTCCCCTCCTGTTCCTCTGCTCCCTTCAGGGACTGGCAGGCTGCAATGAGGTCCCCCCACAGCCTTCTCCTCTCCAGGCTGAACCAGCCCAGCTCCCTCAGCCTCTCTTTGTAGGGCAGCTGCTCCAGCCCTCTGATCATCTTCGTGGCTCCTCTGACCCTTCTCCAACAGTTCCACATCTTTCTTGTGTTGGGGGATGTGGTATCTTAAATAGATTTGGAAAAATCCTGAATGATCCTCAAGTGTTAAACACTGCATAAATTCTATAATGCTGAAACAATGGCGTGGTTTCAATTTAAGTAGGTTCTTGTGCTCAAAATGCTCTATGCTGACATCAAGAGTGTAACACACACAAGGCTAGTCATTGGTTTCTGGTTTTTCTTCTACCATTGATTGGTGGTATGATGTTCTCAAGCCACTTATGATATCTTTGCTGTGGTTTTTACATGCCTGAATAGGGAATAATCACTTTTGTCTGCCTCACCTGGGTATTTGAGATTTGATTGATGTGCTTTGAGAATAACAAATGAAAGTCACTGTGGAAATATACAGGATTATTTTTACTACATATAAGCATTAAATGAAAATTTAAATTAGAATCCTCATACCCAAGCTGCACATTCATAATTTCTTTGTGGAAAGTTATGCTCAAAATCAAACAGGACAGTAAAGCAACATCATGTAGATATAAACCAGCAGAAAGGGACGTTCTAAGTATGTTCAGGCTGCAGCTGTGGTGTGTTTAAGTCGCTCTATAGCCTCAGCTGAGACTGAGGCTATAGAGCCATATAGAGCCAGAGTTCAACCACATCCCATTATATGATGGCTGCACCATCAGTTCCAGAGCAGCCACCATTCAGGCAACCCAACCTGTTATTTCAGAACCTCAACAGGCAACGTTCTAGTTCTCCCCACTGAGCAGAGACTCTTCAGCTTGCTTGTCCCTGACGGGGTGTTTGTGGCATTTTGACAGGGGTGTTGCCAAGGCGTGGAGCCAGGCTTACTTTGGAGAAGGCTCAGGCCCGGTGCTGCTAGATGAAGTACAGTGCACGGGGAACGAACTGTCAATAGAACAGTGTCCAAAGAGCTCCTGGCGAGAACACAACTGTGGCCACAAAGAAGATGCTGGTGTTTCCTGCACACCTCTCACAGGTACTGCAGTCATAACCACAGGGGAAAATAGTGGCAAACGCAGAGCTTGCAGCTCTGCAAAGGGAATTCGCCAAGTGCGTAGGTGCATATCCCCCACCCCCTCCCCTCCCCCAGAAATAACATATCCAAAACGAACCAGCTGTTGGCTGTGGGAATGTTACAGCCCCAGAAAATCTCACTAGCCAACACAAAGGCTTGGTTCCTCAGTAACCTACTAACTCCCAGTTACTACGTGGGGCATGCCTGAACTGCGTTATTACATCTCTCAACGGCAGTAAGCAGGTCAGTGTAAACGCAGTGGGGAATAACAGAACAGAGGAAAGGTGTATGCAGAGTGAAATCGTGTAATCAGAGCCCACTCCTGCGGACTCGGCATGTAATGAGGGCTGGGGTGATCGATATCTCCTGCTATTTCTCTTGCACTTAATTCCATTACACAGCACAGCTGGCCGGGTGCACTGTGGCATTCCTTTCACCTTCCCAATTACATGACCCCTACTGATCAGCACTAGAGTTAGTAGTCTGATTTTCTGATCAGGGGCAGTAGACTCAATGTTATTGATGTGCTTTAGAACAATCATTGGACCTGAGAAAGAACTGATTCTTGGTTTTGTTTTTCCTTGCCTGTTAATGACACAGATGGTGCATTAAGACTGACAAGTGGGAAAGGCAGTCATGAGGGACGCCTGGAGGTCTATTACGCTGGGCAGTGGGGCACAGTCTGCGATGATGGGTGGACAGAGCTGAATACGCAGGTGGTTTGCCGGCAGCTGGGATTTAAGTAAGATCACTTGATACTAGATCTCTGACTCTTTGACTTCACAGTGATGACAAACATTTACGTGAACTTACATTGTTCAAGAGTCTTCTCTTTTTACTATAAGCCAATTGCTTCATAGAAACTACTGAGTTAAAATCCACTAAAGCCTGCTTCCCTCAGTCTGGAAGAGGTACTTATGGCCTCAGGTTAGGTAGGAGAAGAAGCTTCAGCTTTGTGCTTCAGCAGTCTTTATTCACCGAGTTCCTTCCAATCTTTTTTCTGTCTGAGATCAATGCATATGCTATAGAATAAAACAGAATTGTTTCATCCTATTTTGCCTATAAAAGTTTGATCCTTCGGAACCTTTCCTTGTCACACAGCCATTAAAAAAACACAGATACTCTCAAGGTGTAAGTTCTTCTGGATCTAGTTCAGACACACCTGCAGTCTGGCCCTGAACACTGTTAGGTATTAGAAAGCATTTTTTAGAAAAATTATCCCATCAGTTGCCTGCATTCACTCTTCACCACTTTTCCTTCTGACTGTGGCTACAAAAATACACTCTCATTAGATGACTGTTGTCTTGCCTTCAGATTATAGCAGCTCACATTCAAAAAAGAACTTGGTCTTGTTTTTCCCCAGACCGTGACATTTAAATGTATGCATAATTCTAAGAACATGCTTTAAGTCTCAAAGTCAGCGAGGCAGCCATATGCTTAGGAGAAGGGAGGCCTTAATCAAAGGTATTACATTCTCAAGTCTGTATTAATGTAAGATTAATTCCTTTAAAAAACCCCCACAGCATTGCCAAAGCAGCAGCATATGGTGCTCTCTTTGAATTTAATGCTAACGGAACCTGCTCAATCATGGTTAACACTGTTGGCTGTTACCACTTGAGAAACCTGCATTTCTTCAGAAATAGTTTCTTTCCTTTCTAGTGCTCAGGCACCACGTGCCCTCCAATGGCTGTGGGCTAAAGAGATCTGTGTGCCCGTGTGTTACGCAGGTATGGAAGGAGTGTACCCGAGGGCTACTCAGAAGGCAGCTCCGGGCCCATCTGGCTGGATGATGTGAGCTGCTCAGGGAAGGAGACAAACCTGCTGCAGTGCTCGCGGAGAGAGTGGGGAAGGCACGACTGCAACCATCAGGAGGATGTCAGACTCACGTGCCACCCGGATAGCGACAGCCATAAGCTCTCCATCGGTAAGCTATCGGTCACCGTGTGAGTACTGCAGTGAGTGCAGGTCCAAGCAAAGCAGAGTACACTAAAGGATGCTCTGAATCTTAGAATTTGGCAGTTGTGTGCAAAGAAAGAACAGGAAAGGGGAAAAAAGCTGACTTTTCTCCTTATGATCATAGAAAATAAGCTTTCCTTCAATGAACATAAACAGCTAGATCAATGAAATGTGTAAGGTAACAAAGATTGCAGAGATCCTGTTCTCTCCAACTTCGCCAGATTTTGGACCTACTTGGCACTTCCTACTGGTATACTACATTTCACTCAGCGCCCTCCAAGTTCAGAGAATCCTAGAATCATAGAATGGTTTGGGTTGGAAGGGCCCCCAAGGATCATAGTGCTCCACCCCCCTGCCACAGGCAGGGCCACCAACCTCCAGGCAACACAAGGTTGCCCAGGGCCCCATCCAACCTGGCCTTAAACACTTCCAGGGACAGGGCATCTACTACTTCTTTGGGCAGCCTGTTCCAGCCCCTCACCACTCTCTCTGTAAAAAAACTTCCCCCTAAGATCTAATCTAAACCTTCCCTCCTTTAGTTTTAATCCATTCCCCCTTGTCCTGCCATTATCTGCTCTTTTAAAAAGTTGATTCCCCTCCTGTTTCTCTGCTCCCTTCAGGGACTGGCAGGCTGCAATGAGGTCCCCCTGCAGCCTTCTCGTCTCCAGGCTGAACCAGCCCAGCTCCCTCAGCCTCTCTTTGTAGGGCAGCTGCTCCAGCCCTCTGATCATCTTTGTGGCTCCTCTGAACCCTCTCCAACAGTCCCACATCTTTCTTGTACTGGGGGCCCCAGCTCTGGACACAGGACTCCAGATGGGGCCTCCCCAGGGCAGAGCAGAGAGGGACAATCCCCTCCCTGTCCCTGCTGCCACCCCTCTGCTGATGGAGCCCAGGATCCCATTGGCCTTGTGAGCTGCCAGAGCCACTGCTGGCTCATGTTAAGTTTCTCATCCACCAGAATCCCCAGGTCCTTCTCAGCAGGGCTGCTCTCCAGGAGCTAACTCTCTCATGTTATCAAAAGCTGGAGACAAATAGAAATCAATAGTATATCCTCCTACAGCCTTAAAATCAGACAATCCAGAATGAGATACTGAGAAAAAGGGGATGTTCATAAATGGCAAGAAAGAAGGCTGAGAAGTATGAAATTATTTCTGTATTACTATTGCCTATCATTTATGTCATGCATGGGTGAATGAATGGGACCCACTAGTTGATCAGGACAGAATGATACTACAAAGAAAGATCAAAGAGCCAGTTTGAACATCAAAAAGCCTACAAACTTGTATAAGAAAGGAATAAAAAGACAGATAAGATAAAGAAAAAAAATACTAAGTACATAGTGACACTGTAGAACAAAATATATACAAATGAAATTAAAAAAAAGTTAAATGCACATGGACATAGATGATTTAACAAAGAATTCTGACCATCATTTGTGCACAGATAAAATTACAGGGTAACAATGTGTTTCTTAGCAATTCTGAAAAACAGTTTCATTTGTTAAATCTGCTACATACAAAGTTTGTAGCTTGTCAGCCTGTTACAAAAATCTTTGCCCATATTCATTATTTACCCAAGGATATTTTAGCTGATTTTGAAAATAGCATTGTAACTATTGGAGCTAGATCTACAGCTTCTCCTGAAATGGCATGGATTTGTATGCTAAAGTTCTCTGGAAATTAGGGAGAGAAGCTCTATCCTGCAAGCTAAGACAGGGATTTACTGCACAACATTGCTACCTGCTGTAACAACCATCAGCACTCCACGTGTCCTTTTCTAGCCTCTCCCTCTTCATTGTCTTTTTCTTCATATGGCCTTTCGACCCTCTAAGAGTCCAGGGGATGCTTTATGTTGAAGTACAGTTTCATTATGTATAGATGATGTCAAATGCTATTTGGTAGGAAGAATTTTCTCAGCCCAAAAATAACAGGAATTCAGATCATGACTGCTGCCTTTACAGATGCAAACCATCTGTGCTTCCCTGCTCAAATTCCTATAAAATATAATCTCAGCTGAAGGAGGTCTGGTTCAGTTAAATGCATCCATATGGTAACATTCTCATATCTCCCCTCACCAGAAAATTGTATTAATATTGTGCTCATAAAAGTATGCATATATATGTACACACTAAGCCACCAGAAAATAACAATAAACTAGTGAAACTGTATCATTAATACCCCATGGCTCTAGCTCAGTAATATAATCTTCACCAAAATAATACTCTTCCAAAATAACCCACAATTTCCACAGGAAAATGCAAACAGTGTATCTGACATTTCCTATATGGCTTCTGACTGGGAAGTGGACAAAGACTCTATTGTTACCATTTCCTTCCCAACACTTGAAAAAGCCTTTTTTCTCCTCTTAATGATGAATTCAGTAGGAAAACATAAGAAATTATATGACTTGAGGGAATACAGACATTAAGGAACACTAAAAACGAGATACACTTCAGGAACTACAACAGTATTTGCTTAGTATGCAAGATCATGACAATGTAGCTCATGAAACTGCCCAGACAGCATGAACTCCAGGATAAACAATATACTTTAAATGACATTCCAAGCAAACAGACCTTAATTTTGTTTTAAAATCTTTTCTCTTTTAATTAATGAATTAGGCCAGATTTAACTTGCTCTGATCCAGAGCAAGGTTTGATATACAAAAGTTATTCATACCCTCAATTAATCTGAATTAAATATCAAATGCAAGTGTCTCAAAATACAAAGTTATTTCCAAGCCCAATTAAATAATTTCTCATCCTTGCAGATTTAGAAAAGATCAGGGATGGGTTAGAAGAATGAGGAACAGTCTTACCAATTATTCTAAACAGAAACTCATTAGTGTATTAAGGATTATAAAGTATGACATACTAAAAGATTTAGAAGGTGATTCTCTCCTAAACATTATAAAGAGGCCTCAGAGGAATCCATAACTGGTTTAACACCCCATAACAGGGGTGGCAGCAGGGACAGGGAGGGGATTGTCCCTCTCTGCTCTGCCCTCATGAGGCCCCAGCTGGAGTCCTGTGTCCAGAGCTGGGGCCCCCAATACAAGAAAGATGTGGAGCTGTTGGAGAGGGGTCAGAGGAGCCACGAAGATGATCAGAGGGCTGGAGCAGCTCCCCTACAAAGAGAGGCTGAGGGAGCTGGGCTGGTTCAGCCTGGAGAAGAGAAGGCTGCAGGGGGACCTCATTGCAGCCTGCCAGTCCCTGAAGGGAGCAGAGAAACAGGAGGGGAGTCAGCTTGTTAAAAGGGTAGACACTGGCAGGACAAGGGGGAATGGATTAAAACTAAAGGAAGGAAGGTTTAGATTAGATATTAGGGGGAAGTTTTTTACAGAGAGAGTGGTGAGGGGCTGGCGGGGGCTGCTCAGAGAGGGGGTGGATGCCCCGTCCCTGGGGGTGTTCAAGGCCAGGTTGGATGGGGCCCTGGGCAACCTTGTGTAGCTCCAGGCCTGAGGTTGGTGGCCCTGCCTGTGGCAGGGGGGTTGGAGCTCTGTGATCCTTGGGGTCCCTTCTAACCCAGGCCATTCTGTGATTCTATGATTCAAAGTTTAACTCCAGGCCAAACGCTGAACGACTGTGATTAATTAAGTCTGAATAATCCATGTAAGAGAGATTTTGTATTATGAATACATCTCAATAAGCAATCCATCTGAATTGCTAGAAGAATAATGGTGCATTAGCCTAGAGTAACACACTGCAGAACATTATGCTGTCACACAAAATACCTACAGAACAGCAGGTGTAACGTTAAGTAGGGACTTAAGTTCAACACAGTGCTGCACTTTTTGGCCCAGATACTGGTTAGGAGGAGTGGTAGCCACAAGTTTTTGGTTTCATGAACTGAGTTACAGTTAAAGCTACCCAGAAACTTTGTGCAAGGAAAACACGCCCAGCTTGTGTAGGTCTCATATCAGAGATATCCTGAGCGTTTTCTACCTTTAGGGGGGGAACTGTTCTGTGCCTGTTGTGGTCACGTTCTAAGCTATGTCACACCCATATGAAGCGAAGGAACCAGATGAACTCTGAAACTCAAAGTACAGTCCTGCCTTATACTTGTCTTGCAATTTGTACTTGCTAACCTTTAGCAGCCAGGAAAAAGATAACTATTTATAAAGAGCTGATATTGGGCTTGCTGAACATAAACATCAGTTGATGTTACATACCAAATGTGATGAAAATGACTTAAAGTACTAGTCCTTGCTTGTGTTGTGGTGAGTTGACAGCAGCAATTTATTCCCAGGTCCTCCCATCAGGCTGATGGATGGTGAGAATAAGAAGGAAGGACGTGTAGAGATTTTTATCAATGGCCAATGGGGCACAATTTGTGATGACGGATGGTCTGATAAGGATGCAGCTGTAGTCTGCCGGCAGCTCGGTTACAAGTAAGAAAACTCATTCAGCTGTTTCTTGAGTTACCTGTTTGCTGTATCTAGAAATGTTAAGTTTCTGCAGCCAAGTATCCCCAACATGTCTGATATGCCTTTTAAAACTGGCCTGTTCAGCATTCTTCTGCAAAAATGTCTTTATGACATGTAAGGAGCAGTAAGGTTATGTCTTCAGAAGGAGCATTCGTTAATTAGCATAACTGGGAAAAGGAATTTTAAGATGCAAAGTTGTATCATAGGATGGCTGGCAACTGGAATGTGAGGTAATACTAGTTATTAAATATTTTTTAGAAGTGCTCCAAATTACTAAACTATTGATTAAATACTGTGTTTTATTTGTCACTTGTGGTGCTACATCTCCATATGATATAAAAATAGTACACGGTTTTAAAAATTTTATATATTTACACTTACTTGTGCTGAAGTAACTGAGAAGAGAATTTGTAGGTGCTCTGTGAACTTTGGCACTCTACATGTTTTTAACTGACTTCTTTCATGTTCTGTTTTCACATTTCAAAACATTTTTAAAAGTTCAAGTGAAGTTTCTAATTTGGAAAAAATGAGAGCAACTAATACCTCTAGAATAGCACAGATTGCATCATCTGTGAATTATGAGGATTCTCTGGTTCTGATTTTATGTGAGAGCTTTGTTAAGTGACAATTTTCATTCATACAACAATTTTTATATTGAGTCATATTTAGTCAACACAGAAAAACTCATGGATCTGAAGTTCTAGTGCACCAGTGATTTAAGAGTATTGCAGAAAAACCTTGGGGTATTTAAAATGCCTATTCATTACCCTAGCAAAGAAAATGCAAATACTCAGAGATAAACTTGGTTTACCACAGTTTACTAAAACTGACTGGAATTTGGATAAAAAATTTCCAGGGTAATGGTTTTATTACCTCAAATCATTTTGTATATTATTAATATTTATCTTTTGTGAACCTTAATGATGACTTTGAAATCCTTACAGGTTCTAACATAACTATCAACATTTTTAATTACATATAGCAACAGGTCGGTGTCCACTGTTGCAAGGTGTGGGTATGATGTCTGCAGATTCAGATATAGGCACACCAGCTACTGAATTCCTAGTTTCATGGGATTTTTCCTTCATTGACTGATCTGGCTTGATTTGATGTAGCTTAAAGATTTGATGAAAATGTTACATGAAGGATTATGGCTTCAGCCTGCATGACAGTAATTTGAATAAGCTTCATTTAATATAGGAATAAATCTGTCAGGGGAAAAAAAACCCCCACCCTCTAATTAAAACCACCACAATGTTTGTGTGTCACTTTTGAACTAAAAGTCACTTAATTGGTTGTCACTTTCTTATATCACTCATAAGCAATTTTTTCTGCATACCTAAGGGCAGTAAAGACTATAGTAGGCAGACCTATAAACAGCAGAATCACTACGAGCTGAAAAATATCCAGAACGCTTGTTACATACAACAGAGAACTACTGAAATGTCTTCTGAGTGTTTCTGTAGAGAACTCCAAGCTTAAGAAATACAAATGGTGTTACCTGTGTGCTGTGTCTCACAAAGTAAAATTTATGCAATCATGTATCATCAAGTTATGTCTGAATACATAATGGAAGCCTTCTAAAAATTGTCTGGTATTTGTTCAGTAAAGCATACTTAGAAGTATTAGTAGACTGTGGATTCCAAACTACAAAACTCAGCTTTTCTTATCACCTCCCACTGAACCGCTCCTTTTATCTGCTTCAGCCTCGGCCTCTCTGGCCTTTAATGTATGTCCCACAGATGATCACACTCAACCACTTATCCCCACCTTCTGTTTTTACATCTCTGCCAGGACAGTTGGCTGGATTCTCAGTTTTTCATGTCCAGAATAAGGAGTTCTGGTTATAGGATATAACAGAGCACACATTTCCTGAAGGACTAGGGATAAACACATTTTAGAAATCTAAAATCATGTTCCAGCGATTGGGGGAGCTTGTTGGAAGTGCTGGACCTTGGTGACCCTGTGTCTAGACAGTTGCATTCCACAAACCTGACTACGCTGCTACGTGCACCGATGAGCTGGAATTGCTTTGGGCCTAGGAGTTCATGCACAGATCTTGTTGCTCAAATTCAAATGATATTCTGTGTTGACTTGACTGTTCCAAAGCCAGGCTAGGGCCTCTGGGTTCATGCACCTGTGCTTGAGGGTCGATGAATGTGGTTTTTTTCCTTAGAAATAAACACATTATGACCTTTTCCTGGGAGGAATTCAAAAAGCACCTAGTTCTGGAGCTGACATCAGTTTTCATTAGGAGTGATCACAGACCTAAACAGTATCATTCAACTCCCTGTCCAATGCTATGTCTAATTGTAAAGTCCTTCCTATTGGGGAATTACATTCCCTGGGGAAAAAATTTCACCCATTTCTTATTACAAATGGGAGAAAACACTGCCTTAAAAAGGAAGGCTTGTTCAAGCAAAGGGTAAAGACTGAGAAAATGGACTGAGTTTTTCCTGCATGTATTATTCATACTGTCAATGCTTATCTGTGCATTTATTTTACAAAATCCTGCTTTGGAACATTCTCAGCCATTTTTTCAGTTCGTGCCAGTGCATGACTGCAATCCATATGCACTAAGGTGCCTCCTTCATCTTTGGCTCTCTACATCTCCTTCACCTAAAATATTTATACATGTGATCTCATAGATGTCAGCGTATTCATTGAGATTTATCTGGTAAGCCAGTGGAGGCAATGCTCTTCTCAGTAGCCAGGAGGTCTGCAGAGACAATTCTGTACTACGTGACAGTGAATACTCCTCTGGGAAAGGCTAATACTCTGGTGCTTTACAGCAAAGTAGTTATCAGTATCCTGAGGAACTTTAGAGCAATGCCTTACAGCAGAAACTTTGTTTTTTGACACAGAGATACCAAAACATGGTGAGAATTTGCCACAAGTGCCTGTACTGGCTCACTATTTTGTAATAGCCTATATGGACACATCTGCTGCCTACGGGTATTGGGGAGTTAGGCACTTTTTGTTGTTATCTGTCATTGGAGTGTCATTCACTAAAGAAAAACGTTTGGAGCAAGAAGAGACACATTGCTTGTGACTGACAAGTTAAATCATACTAACCTCCTTAAGCAAAGATGGCCATATACTATTCCCAAAGTCACCTGAAACTCTGGATTATCTGGTAAACACATTCTAGCCATGGAAATGAAAAAAGTGTAAGAACAGATGACCTTGTGGTACCATCTCTGTCAAATGTTTCACATGCTTCTCTTTCCTGGCTTTTTACAATTCATGCATTCTAACCAGCATTCCTACCTAATTAACCTGCTTGCCTACACTTCAATACATGGTAAGAAAAATTCCCAACAGGCAAGGCCTTCTATGTGCAAATTAAAAAAGTAGGAAGTCTGTATGTGTTCCTTTCATGTTTGAATTGTATGGATATGGGCGTCTGATGGCTGGATGCCTTGAGTTTGATCCATCCATGCTTGTAGCATGACAGAGCTTTGCAACCGATACAACAAATCAAAATTCTCCCAACAGAGAATCCCCAGCTGATGAAGGGACACAAACTCTTCATGCTATTCACACCTACCTTCCCCAATACTGCAGGTATTAAAAGAGATAGAAAAAGAGGTGCCTAACACATTTTCATTGTTAAAATCTCCTCCTTTACTCCAGAAATGCAGTTACCCTTTTGTATACACAGAAGTATTGTCCTTTACAATACTCAGTTATGACATATCCTTTAAAATGGAAACCTATGAAATAGCACAGTATTTTAGTTATCTAGTATTCAGTGTATTCTTATCACAATAAAATATCAGGACATTGCTCTTAACTGCTATGTAGACTTGTCATTCAGGCACACCTAGAAGAGGCTGTGGCTTCCTGCCTGTGGTGATTTGACCCTGGCTGGAGGCCAGACACCCACCAAAGCCGCTCTGTCACTCCCCTGTTCAGCGGAAAAGGGAAGAAAATATATATTGAGAGGCTGAGGAGTGGAGATAAGGCCAGGGAGAGATCATCCCACAATCAGCATCACAGGCAGAACAGACTCAGCACAGAATAAAGGAAAGAAACTCTCTAATTGATGACCCTGCCCTGCACAGCCAGTGACACCAGAGTCGGGGGATGAGAAGTGCAGCCAGATCTTAAAGCGCCTCCCCCCACCCCTCCCTTCTCAGCAGACTTCACTTTAGCCATGTTTTCGCTCCCTTCTTCCCCCCACTGTGGCACGGGGAGGGGCAGGGACTGGGGGTTTCGGTCAGTTTCTCAGGANCCAGCGTGGGTCACTGCTATGGGTGCAGTCATCAATCACAGAATGTCTCTCAGTGTCTCAGGCCCAGATTGCTCCAGCCTGCTCCTCCACAGATTCACAAGCCTCCCCCCAGCAAACCTGCTCTGGCATGGGTCTCTCTCTCTCTCACTCATCTCTGTGTCTGTCTCTCTCCATGGGCTGCAAGTGCTGGCAGGGCCTTGCTCCAACATGGGTCACAGCATCTCCTGTCTGTCTCCCCCTACTCCACCGTGGGTTTCTCCACGGACCGCAGGGGCATCTTTCTCTCTGGCATCCAGGGTGCCTCCTCCCCCCCTCTTCACTGGCTTTCCCTGTGCCTGCACAGTTTCTTACATTTTCTCACTCCCCTCTCTGGCAGCAAAAAGCAGCTGCTAGCATTTTTTCTCCTCCCTGTGATTCCCAGAGGTGCTGTGACCATCGCTGATGGGCTCGGCCTTGGTCAACAATGACTCCAGCCTTGAGCCGGCTGGTGTTTGCTTTGTGGAGCCTGCAGAGAACTTCTAGCTGCTTCTTAGAGAAGCTACCCCTAGAGCCCTCCCTTCTCCATCAGAACCCAGACATATAGAACTACAACACTGCCCCACTTACCTGTATAGCCAGTTTGATGGTCTCCCACTTCTATTTCTTTCTGATGCTTAAAATGTATACAAACCCTGTCTATTTTTCATTAAGAAGCATTATCCTAAGTAATTAAAAGTAAAAATCTATCATAAAGTTACCAAATCAGATAGTTACACGCAAATCACATTGGTTTCTTACTGCATTTGTTCATGCCTCATTTGGGAAAAAGGTTCATTGTTCACAAGAGGTCATTCACCCACCTGACACTGCAGTCACTGCTGAAGCTGTATGGCACTGCAGACAAGCTATATGCATCAGGACTTCAAACCCTAATAAAGCGTCCTAAGGCCAACATTAACTTACACAAACATGGGTTTACCATACTGGCCTTCTTGGTAAAGTGCCTTGAGGCCTACAAACAAAAATGCTGCACAAGCAGAAAGTGCTGGGTTGCTGGGACTGAACCGTGTTTGTTCTTTCTCCAGCTCCTTTACAGCTGTAGAACTCAACCAGGGGGCGCTTTCCAAAAAGGGCATGACAACCAAATATGTTAATTACTATTAACAACTAATGGGTCGGTAAATCATAGCTCCTACTACACTGCAAGTGCCCTGTACTTAACTGGCCCGTGTTTCTCTGGGAATCAGATCAGAACAAATTATTTTTAGCATTCACAGCTGCTCATTTCATATATCAGGATTAAAGAGATTATGAAAAAGAAGCTTTCGCATATTTTGCTTTATAGATATTTGTAATGGGGGTTACAATGTAAAATACTTTGCATAGTGCCTTCTAACTAGGCACATAAAACCACTTTTTAAACATTAATGAACCCTAGCAAAATTGTTACAGTTACTTTGTTTCTCCATACCAAAGTAACAGAGGCAACCAGAAGAAAAGTTGTCATCAAGTGAATCAGCAGCAGTCTTGGAATGAAATCTCAGTGCCTTTTGTTAATCACACTGCAATATTTCAGATGAGTGAGACGCAGAATAATGCCTCAAACTCTTTCATTCCAAAAATACGTTCTGTTTCCAGAGGGCCGGCTAGAGCAAGGACAATGGCGTATTTTGGCGAGGGCAAAGGCCCGATCCACGTGGATAACGTGAAATGCACGGGAAATGAGAGATCCCTGGCAGACTGCATTAAACAGGACATCGGGATGCACAACTGCCGCCACAGTGAGGACGCGGGGGTGATCTGTGACCACCTGAGCAAGAAGAGCCCCGGGAACAGCAATAAAGGTGAAGCCCCGTTGTGAGTGGCAGACTGACAAGTTTGGCTGGGGGAGCGTCACGGTAGGAAGAGACAGATTTAAACGATCCCCCCCTTGCAGAGGAAACAGTTATTTCAAAAGACTTCTACAAACAAATAGTGGGAGATCCTCACTGTCTACACTGTGTGATCTTACTGCCGTGCCAGCAAAGGAATCATAGAGATTATTTAAATGTTACAGGGTATTTGTCTCCCATAGCTTGTGACAGCCATGTTTCTTAAGTTGCATGAAGGACACGAAAGTGCAAAAACCTAGACAGCTACACAAGGTATAGGCTATCTTCCGGTGAGGACTGCAGCCTACGAGGTACGCCAAGCTCTGCTCCCACTTACATGAAGTTAGGAAGAATGCTATAGAAGAACCCTACACTTGAGAAGCAGAGCACAAATGTGCAAATTGCTCCGTGATCACAGTCAAAAGCGCAGCTAAAAGATTCAGCTAAAAAGTATTTCCAAATCTGAGAGAATTGTGTAATTTCCCCAAGCAAAATTTGGTTGTTAAAAACTACCATGAAACACGCAGTAACTTCAGC
The DNA here is from genome assembly GCA_013400835.1 of Zapornia atra. Lineage (NCBI taxonomy): Eukaryota > Metazoa > Chordata > Aves > Gruiformes > Rallidae > Zapornia > Zapornia atra. The sequence goes on along the minus strand of VZTU01002856.1, from coordinate 6,557 downwards.
CCTTGTGGTTAGGATTTTCTTTTTAGTTAATTCTCAGATTGGGTTTATTTCATTTTGAGTTTAAAGCTGTCTGCATCTCCCTTTCTGCTCCAGATTCTCTCGCTTCTGTTTGTGGATTGAGGCTACTACATCGTCGGCAAAAGAGGATAATCGGTGGGAAAAATTCTTTACGGTAAATATTTGGTAAAGACAAATAATTTTGAATATAAAGCTTCTAAGACGTGTATTTGGCATAAGCAGTTTGCCTAATTTATGGTTTTATTGTAAGTTTGTTGTTTGTTTTATTTTGGCTTGTCATGAGGTAGAAGGAGAAATATATTCAATGCAAATTTGGTAGGAAATGAAAACATATGCATTGAGAAATACTTGCAGCATTAATTAAAAATTGTATGGGTTTAGTCTTTGTTAGGGTTAAATGGTTTATTTTCAAAATAATTTTGCTTTTCTTCAAAGAGTATCTTGATAGCTGGATGTAAGCTATATGAAGAGAGCTACAAATAGAGTGCAAGGTCTTAAATGCTACCTGCACCAAAGAACAGGCCCAGTATGATTCATTGCCTGAGACCTGATTTTCCATCGCAAAATAAGCCTTGATGATGGCCCTGGCTTTTTGTTAACACTTTGTTCTTAGTTTTTAATGATATGTTTACATTTAATTAATATAATCAGATTAACTGAATACTAGTTCTATTGCTAAATGTTAGAATCAGAAGTATAGGCTTTATTTTCATAACAGTTGTAACTACAAAAATGCATATTCACGGAATCTTACAAAAGGGATTGAAAAAAAATGCACATAAGTGTCATTACATGCCCTTGTGCAACCTATTTCCAAAGTACATGCACAATCCATTTAAAAAAAGACACTGCCTAAGTGGAGGAGTGTCAAAGAACAGTAAACAAGAGGGAGCCCAGAAAAACTTTTAAATGCAGTCAGACAGAGTGAAATAGGATTACAAATGAGACAAATGAGAACATTAAATAATGCACTGTGCAGAAAAAAGAAGATCGAGAGAATTGCTGTCTCAGAATACGTGTACAGAGGACACTGGGTGAAATCAAACGGTGACAAATAATGGAATGCACAATTAAAAGCAAGAAACTTGATCTTGTAATAAATAAGGACAGGGACATTTGATGAGCAAAAAGGTGAGAGAAATCCAATAGCATGCTTAGAAATGCCTCAAAGTCAAGAAAGCGAACATATAAAGAGTGTGAAAGGACTCATTGCCATAAGAAGTCATTGAGACAAAGAGCCTGACAAAGTTTGAAAAGAACTGGGTATTTACACATATACCAGGGAATCCAAAGCCGTACAAATTACCCCATTTTGGAAAGGCATAACAAATCCCATCTTCCAAATCCAAAAAGTAACTATATTGTTTTATGGGAATTAAGTTCCTCCATCTTACTTGAAAGTATTTGGCACTGGCAACTTTGAGATCGGATGCTGGACTAGATACTCCTGGGCAGCTCTTGTACACAAGCATACCTATAAAAGTTGACGGTAGTTAGAAAACAGCTAAGCATACCTGTTGCTTATTCTTGGATATTGCTGCTGCTTAAGGTGAATCTCTGTCCCTTCTCTCTGGTTCCGTATTTTGCTAATCTATTAAACCACTGAAAGATAATCTATCCTGTCTTCATAGGCCTGCAACTATATCCTAAAACTTCATAGGCCTGCAACTATATCCTAAAAAGATGAACACAGGCTGAAGAAAGGCACTCATCTATTATGTGTAGTTTCTACAGTTGCTTTGGACCTCTTGGTTGGCCAGCTTCCCTTTTCAAGCAGCTCAGAACCAACAAAGATATTAATGCAGACAGGAAAGGATGCTGGCTTAAGCTTTTCAAGAAACTTCCTTCTTTCTGACAGGAAATTTCTGTTTTATTGACTTGGATAGTATTTGGCAAGGAACCCATAAAATGTATTTTTTGCATGCCAAATGCAATCTTAGAAGGGAAAATTAAAACAATTGACAGTGTGAAGAAGTACTCGGAGTGCTGGATGCCCAAACAACCCATAAAGCAATCCTGACCACTGTTAAATGGAATTCCGAGTGCTGCAGGAATATAAATATATTCTCAACTGTTACTTGATAAATAACAGTTTGAAAGCAATGTCAGTCAAAGAAGCTAAACAGGATTTACATGGAAGGTAACTGACAAGCCACTTGCCTTTGGCATTGCTGCACTCTGAACGTAATGCCTTATGCCCTCTGTAGGGGCGGCTGGCCATGGCAGGTTGCACTCCGACTGAAATCCTCTCACGGTGATGGACGACTCTTGTGTGGTGCTACTCTCATCAGCAGCTGCTGGGTCCTCACTGCTGCACACTGCTTTAAAAGGTAGGTGTCTCTTCAGAAGCAAAGTGTACGTAGTTACTCTGCGTATGGGCAAAAATATTCCAGTTCAGACCCACTGAAAACTGTTGCAAAGGTTTGGCCTTTAGTTTTAAAAAACCTACCAACCAACCTCCTTTCCTTCCAAATAGACCCAAACAAAAAATGCTCATGTACTGGAATTATCCTGGGTGCCATCAGTTACGAGATTCATATTCACAAATTCTGCGTTTCCATGAAAGAATGTAGACCATACCTCTGACATTTTAGCACAGCTTTTTGTTCCAACAAAGCTTGTGGTTACAGTGAACACAGCTGAGCAAACATTAAACACAGGCACTCTAATATTACAGATTCTTTTCGCTAATGGCAGCTATTGGCAGTGACAGACATTTTTACTGTAACACTGCAGTGACTAGATGAACTGGGCCCCCCAACCCATTTTAGGGAAAAGCACTGTTATGTATTTTGCTGAGTCCAATAGGAAAGTAAATCCTTACACTGGATGCCAGTGAGACAGAGCTCTTTTCCTAATTCGTCACAAATAGGCTGGAGCAACTGCCTTACAGTATCCCACAGTACACAAGGAGTCTTTTGCAGCCAGCTAAAGAAAGGTCTCATCCCTTTTAAAGACAATTAATTGTCTTAAGTGGTTATACTGACACACTTCTCCGACGCTGGCATATAATAGAACTGTGACACATTCAGCTCCTTTCCATATGTTTAGCCAAAGGTTTGAAATTTACACTCCCCTGTAAATTGTACTTGATCTACCTGGTCTAACTTCTGCAATTCTCACTATTAAGCTACTGTCTAGCTTTTCTAGATGCCTTCCCATTTTTTGCAGAAAAAGATACTCTGTGCATGATGATTCTTCTATTCAGGTTTTGTGATAGCCCCTCTCCAGTTATTTTTGTCATCAGGAACTCACTGCCAATGAAAGTCCCGTAGCATAAACACCCATTTGCACAGTAAGGAAGTTGTTCTACTGTTTTAAGCTTCTGATAGCAATAACTGCATTGTTATAAGGTGGTTGCAGTATGGACTGGAATAAAAGCATAGAAGAATGGCATTGTAGTTTTGACCACATTTACTAGAATTGCTCAAGTGGGCTGCAAATATTTTATGTTGAGCACACTAGTAACTAAAAAGAAGAGTCAGATATACTGTTACGTGAATGGAAACCGTTACCTTTGCGTAGTGCCAGGTACACGTCCGTTCATTCTCATGTTTCCTGAAAGTCATGGAGGACTCTTCTTTTGCTAGTATTTCAAGATGAAATTGTCAAACTCAATAAAATTTCTGCCTACCTCTACTGGTGTCCCAGGGGTTTCTGCAGAACTACAAAAGCACTCCAGTTTCTATCAGCAAAATTTAAGGAAAATAGCTTCCTATTACCCTGTTCGTCATCTCTTTACTGATTACTAAGGATGCAGCTTAAGCTCTTGAGAAAGCCTTTGGTTAAAGGCCTAAAAACAAGGCAGTCCTTTATGCTGTTTTACCTCAGAGGCCCTCTTTCAGGAAAAGAAAAAGGGAGGTGATAGGAAGCCACTTAAGTCCTCAGTGTGCAAACAAGATTGTAGTTACCCAACTCTTCCCCTTATTAGAAGGCTTTCACCACGTTTGGTGAAGCATGTTACTATCTGCTGTGCTGCTGCAATTGCTCCCCACAGAATGCATTGCCTGTTCTTCCCAAACGTGTCCTTAGGTAGCTGGAGCCCCAAGCCAGGACTGAATCTGCTGCCAAAGCATGCCCATTTTGGAGACTTTGCTGAACAAAGAATCACAAGGTTGGAAAAGACCTTTAAGATCATCAAGTCCAACTGTTCCTGTCCTGTGCAAAACCATATCCCTGAGCACCTCATCTACTCGTCTGTTAAACACATCCAGGGATGGTGACTCAACCCCCTCCCTGGGCAGCCTGTTCCAGGCCCTGACAACTCTTTCATTGAAGAACTTTTTCCTAACATCTAATCTGACCCTGCCCTGGCACAGCTTTGTGCCATTTCCCCTTGTCCTGTCTCCTGACCCTTGGGTGAAGAGACCATTGCCCACCTCTCTACACTGTACAGTGCTGCAGCACTGTGATCCTTCCAGATGGGTGCAGGTTCCCCTAAAGCCTGGTCTCACAGGGCAAAGCAGCATTTTGCCCCTGCAGCTGCATCTACAGCTGTGCATCCGAGCTCCAAGCATGCAACTCCAGCAGCCTGTGGCTGCACTTCTGCGCACTGCAAAAGAGAGAGGGCACCTTTAGCTCTAAGTTGGCATTGGACAGACTGGGCTGAACTTCCTCACGACCTCAGGGTGATTTTAAAGGGCTAGGTTTCCAAGAGCTATCTATAGATCAAATGCCTTCTTTACATATTTTCCAGACACAGACAAGAGAAAGAGCAGTGTATCATTTCTCATATCCTGGAAATTGGGACGCTGCTTAAGTAACAAAAGTGGTCTCATCTATACTATGGATAAAATTAAATACAATTTTATGCATGATGATGGGAATGGTTTGCCAGTAGTATAGCGGCGTTGCTGGTTTCTGTAATTTTATAGACACATAATTTAAGATCAAAAATTGCTTGAAGCTGTTTTTCCTCTCATAAACCATCTATCTTACTAACAAGTAGTTTTGAGAGCTACAGGGAATTTGAAGGTCTCTACATAAAAAATACTTAGAAATATGAGTCATACAAAAAAAAGATATTGTAATGATTATGATGTAATTTTAGGAAATGCAGTTTTACTTGAACATTGTAACAATAATAGCATAACTTGTATTTAAGTGCTTCTTTAGGCATTCCTGAACACCCATGTATAATTCAGCACAATCTGGGTAATTTTGTTTTGAGAACTAGGGACCCTGAGGCACAGTGCAACAAAACACCTAGTAATACACCAGAAACCAATGTAGACGCCAGAATTAAAATGCCTTTTTCTCCAACTCAGCATGAATGGTGACATGGAATCAGGTGTGCCTTCAGTGTCATTACTTGACTGGCAGCAGGACGATATTGGTATGGCAGCTAATGACTAATCCATCCTCCAGTTGGCTGGGAAATTAACCTGCCAGGAGGTGCTAAGGCAAACATTGCCAGGCTGCAGTAGAACTTAAAAGCATGCCCAAAACAGCCATCCCACAGTGGGGCAATACCCTGAAAGCAACAACAACTTCCACCCATGAGGCACTCACAGTGCCATGTGTGTGGTGGCTCTGTCACAGGTGACTTTTAGGTGAGGAAGACTGGCCACCCCTGCGCTAGACTACTTTGCTTTTCTAATGTACTCTATTACAATACTTCACAGCTGGCAAATGCCAGCTACTACAGGGGAAGAAATGTAATTGTCTAAGATGAAAAAAAACCCCAGTTTAAGAAAGCTCTGTGTGTGTGAACGTGCACAGAAATACAGTAAAGCTATGCAAAGACTGCTCCTTAAGTGTCTCACTAGAAGCCTTGTCGCTATTATACCTTTGCATGAGAAGCAAGACTTCTCATTCTACTAAATATCTAAAATCAGTATTTTTAATTAAGATAAGCTTTCCTGGATCTCCTTTCCTCATTATTCAGCTATAAATCATCCATAACGAAGAAAAATAGCAAGGACCTATTAAAGGGAACACTGTTCCTTTTGCCAAAATAAGGGAAATAAAATAAAATTATTTAACATTTATTAAATAGATTAAATATTTATAAAATAAAATTATTTATTAACATTAAATAGAAGCAGCAATTTTTCTGCTGTACGATCTGATACATGGCTGACAGGAGAGCAACCATCACTGGTCATAAACAACTTTCCTTCATGCTTAGGCTTACAAATCAAAATAAACAATCAAAAATCAAGTTCTAGTGATTATTAAATTGGTTTTGGAGAGCACTGTGTTCTTTTTGAATCTAAACTGCAAACACCTAATACATCTGTGATTCTAGTAAGCTAACTTCCAAGAGGTTTAAAAAAAAATATATGCAAAAAACACACAAGCTCTTTCCCCTTCACACTGCGTTAGAGATAATACATAGGGCATATGGTAAATTCTGTAGCTGATGCCATGGATAAGGCCTATAGCCTCATGCAGAACCACTACATTGAAAAAAAAATGCAAAAGGTTTATACCATGTAAAATTACCTTTCTCTAGTTGAGAGGCAGATTTCCACTGCACCACTGATAAAACACATCTGCAAGTGCTGTGACTGTGTTTGTTTCACAGAATCACAGAA
>VZTU01002851.1:75681-91174 GCA_013400835.1 Zapornia atra | reverse complement strand
CCGCTCCCTGGCACCGGAGCCGCTGCCGGCGTCTCCAGAAACCTTTGCGGGAAGAAACGCGCCTCCGTCGGGGGTGCTTTGCCCGTGGACGGCCCCTTCCCGAGCGCGGGGGCGGCTCCCTGCGGCCCCGGTCCCACCGCCTCCCCGCGGGCGGGGCCGTGCCGCGGCGCGGCGGGCTCTGTCCATGGTAGCCACGGCTCCGGGCCCGGCGGCGCGGGAGGCTTCGCTGGCCTCCATGGGGTTTTCGGGTGGTTTGTTTTTTTTCTAATTTATCCATGCTGATTGACTCCGGTTTTGTTTCCTCGGTTTAGCCCCTTCCTGCTAAGACCGACAACTAAAGAACCCGCCCCACCAAACAACAAACAACGCCACCGCAGTGATTCCCCACCCCCTCATCCTGCCCTATTTAATGCAGTGTGTAACTTTAGACAGCATCCACAGCCCTAAGACCTGAGTTATACGTGAAGCAGAGCAGTTTGTCACATTACACTGGTGGCACAGACGTCATTTCTTATGGGGTCTGCAGGTTGTCTTTCTTATAAACCTCACAAGATGATTTTTCATTATGATATAAACATCACAAGATGGTTTTCATTATCATATAACCCAAATCAGACCAAGTATCGATCCAAGCTGTATTTCAATTTATGACCTTAAAAACGAAACCATATAGTAAAGAAAAATAAATGCTGAGACACAAAGTTCTAACAATAACTGTGTTAGGAATCAGTCTCAGGGCTGTTGGATCCTCAGGAATGTTGTGCACTGAGAGATCTATGGTTTGGTGATTTAATGATATTACTCATCAAAAAAAGTGCCATGTCAAAGTAAATCCTTTGGGCTGTTGAGTGGATGGTGTTTGATATACATGTGAGGGAGATTCAAGGACCGGACAGGACTGGTAACTGTAGTAATTTTGTGTGTGTGGTGTGGATCACCTTTTCAGAGTACAGAGCTGATATACCCAAAGCATCCAGATAAAGTTCAGCACCCACCCCATGCTCCCCCCAGAGAAAGAAGCTGCAGAGATAATTGAAATCACAGGAAGTCTCTTCTTGCTCTTCTTGGCACCTCAGCCTGCTGGCTGATAGGAAAGAACAGTGTAGCACACTGCACTGGCAAGTGCAAGTTGTGGAGTTAGAAGTAAGGTTTTTGATCCCTTCCCTCTTTCTTTAAATGGATTTCCTTCTCATCAGTCTCTGAAGCCTAAGTAAAGGATGCAATTTGTTGATATGAAGTATTGTTTTTGCAAAAAATCCCCCAAAATTGCTCACAATTTTTGCATAGCTTAATCTTCTTTGAAGCTCTCCATGATAGAGGTCTTGGCCTTTCTAAAACCTGCTTATTAGCGTAGTTTAGCACAAGGAAACAATCTGCCTCTGGAGCTTGGTGTCTCTGGTCCTCCTCTCTGTTTACACAGGCCAAGTGGGTTTATATTGGCAGGACCCTCTCTCTGAATTGCCTCTGTGTGGGGGAGCATCAGTGGCTTGTGGCTGGCAGAGACACACCTGTTTCCTTCTGAGCTGGCTCTGTCCTTGGGATGTTAACCTGTCCATTGCTGCAGCAGGGCCTCCACCTGAGAGACAAGAAGTGAACAAGATAAACTGCATAGAAGAGAGATGTTTTCCAGGGGGAGGAAAAAACCCCAAGAGTAAGACAGAGAGGCTTATCACCGGTTGAAATGAAAACACAGATATCAGTAGATATAAAAGATAAAAGAAAACAAAAGCATGTGTTTAAAAAAAGTTCCTGCAGAATAACCTGTCAGAATTTGCAATTATATTACAAAGCAGCATGCTTGATTAAATTGGGTTGTTTGCACAAGAATTTAGTTTTGATATAAAACCAGAAAAAAATGCTTATAGCATTAAAAAAAGCATGGCATTTAAAAGTAGATGTTTCTTATGAAAGAAAACATGGCAGAGCTGTGTCTTGGATCTACAGTGAAACAAGAACTTTTAAATCTTCTGAGACATGTAGTTCAAATTTCTTTTTCTCATCTTGAACCAGTGCAGGAATTGGAGACTGGGAGGATCCTTGTTTATCTTTCTCTGTGTAGCTGTGGTTTGCTCAGACACGGCTGGAAATGGCATCTGATTTTTTTTTTTCTTTCATTGTTTGTGTTAGGATATATTCTCCCTGGCAGGTGAGTGCTGGGAGGGTGTAGCTCATCTTTACACTCATAGATAAGCCTTTGGAACTGAATGGGATTACTCAGCTGTGTGAGAGGGCACAGGATATGCCCATAAACCAAACTAAGCCACCCTATTTTTAAATAATTAAACCAAGGACAATAATTAAAACAAGGTGCATGAAGGGAGAGCCCTTGTTAATGTTATAAAACATTTTTTACACAATCATAGCATGTTTTGTGCTGATGCTTGAAACTTTGCTGTATATTTCTAGCTTTCGGGTGATTTTTAGGTGGGTGTTTTTTAGAGCCTTGCTCACACAAACAAACCTGTGTGTGCTTTAGCTGGAGTCATATTGGTGTCTTGTTTAAGACTCTGATGTGATCACTCAGGTAAGGGTGGTAAACCCTGCCTTTGAATGTCTCATAATCGCTCATGTGCTTAATGTAAAACAATTAGAGTAGGTGAAGTGATGGGGCCAGTGCCCTGAGGGTCTTTCATGCTGCACAAATGTCAACTCATGGTGTATTTGGGGATCTTTGTAGAAGCTAATCTGCCATTTGGGTTTCTGAAAACTGGATCATCTTCTAAGTCATAAACCACATCTCTCCTCTTACAAAAGAAATAGATCCCTTTCCAGATTAATACTTGTTTTAAGTATCAGAGCTAGGGCCATTTATGGTGGTTGGTCACATGGGACAGATTGCCACTAAAAAAAACCCTAAATAACAAAACCCATTAAAACAATCAAAAACAAAATAGGAAAGTTCTATTTCACTTAGAAATTTAGTTCCTTCTCACTTCTGTAGCAGTCGCAACTGTTAATTTGCCAGCACAGCAATTTCTTCTGGCAGGGTAGCTGCCTGTTGAAAGAGCCACTACTACAACTCTGTGTGAATCCTCTACTAGAGGGCTTCAAAACAATGGTGCTTATAGTGGGTGTCTGCCCTTTGCTACGCAGCCATAAGGGGTGTTTCAAAAGCCCCCTACACAAATGAATACCTATTCAGTTAGCAGATGGGGATTCAGAAGGGTAAACGGAGCCTGGCGTGTAATACTGAGCCAGCCCGTTGCTGGGTCTGCGGTGAAAATTCATGTAGCCGCATGTGTGTGCGTGCTCTTTTTCAGTCTGAAAGAGGTGGTAAGTCTTTCTGAAGAAAGCCCTAAGAGCAGCTTCACTTGACATCTATAATGCTGAAGGGTTTATTCCTGTTTGTAACAGGGAGGTACAGCGTGACAATGGAAAAATCAATGAATCTGCTAAATATTCTTACAGGATAGAACGTTGCTGTTCATATCTTCTTCATTTTGGCTGTAAATTTACCTGACTCTAATTTTTATTGAGTTTGGGTTTTTTTTTGCTGTTAGTCCAGTTCCTTTTCCAAATGATGGCGTTCTGTTGAATGGGCAATAAAAACCCAGTGCACACGACAGGGCGTGTGCTCGGCGGCCGTACCAACGTCTCTTGGCCAGGTGGCATGAGGCCATATGAGCGCAGCATAAACACGTCTCACAGCATTTCAGGGGTGCTATAAAGTGTATTTTATGCCTGAAGTAAAACACACGGAAAGAATTTGCTTTCAGAGCTTTGTGTAAAACTTGTGTCACAAAGGGAAGAGGAAAACTGTTCAGTTCCTTAACAAGTTGCTTTTATTTCTCTGATACTTTGGTAATAGTGTGAATACCAAAACATGTACTGAACCCTGAATGTGGCACACAGGTGGATATAATTTTTCAAAATATCTTTGTGATGTTTCTGTTCTTATTACTGGAAATTGTTTAACTGCCAAGCCTTTAAAAATCCTTTTGTAAAAGTCTCTTGAGAGGATTAGAATATTAAATTTCTCAGTTGTTTTGCTGGTACTTAAATTTTTAATGCAAAGATTATAAAGATTTAACTCTTGGATTTAATTGGGAATTAAGCAACTATGTATATTCCCAATTCAAGACTTTCCTAAAAAAATGCTTTGCTTGCTAGCTTAAGAAAGATACAAATTTTTGATTTATTATTTTATCCTATGCTGTTAGTCCTTTCTCTTTCCGTAGTGTGTTTCTCTCTCTTTTTTTTTGTTTTTTTTTTTAACTCCTTAGAACTTGGAGTTTGGAATCGACATAGACAACAACAGAGCTTCACTCTATTATCTACAATTTTTTCTTGTATTTCATAACAGTTGCCATTCAAAACTAAATCCTGTTATGCACTTGGATGAAGTAAGATGAAGTCTACTAGATGAAATTCACCTTTTTAGGTCTGGGGGATTAAATTCAGAGCTCCTTGTATAAGTCTTGTGATGGGAATGAGCCAATACTACCTGACTTAGTTGAACATCCTTACTGCTGCATGCTAATCTTGAAAAGCAGAAATGAGCAGAAGGTAGATGTTGCCTCCTAGTGAGACACCTGCAATGGTATTTTGGGTTGTGATACCCAGAATTTAGTGCCAAGTGTTCATGTCCCACCGGCCACTCTTCATCTCTTCAACCCTCTTGCTCTGGTAACTTTCTCAAGTGCCCATCTGTTTAATTTCTAACTTTAAACAATTAAATTTGTTGGGATTTTCTAATTAAATAACTTTGTGGGCAGCAGAAAAAAGAAATTGCTCTGTACTGTGTTTTGGAAAACTGTTCTATAGAAATCTTCTGAGCTTCAAGTAAAATTTCTTGGTGTAAGTAAGGTTTTTTGTAGGCTGCTGGGAACCTGTAGTTCTGTCAAATGTACTAAGCCTTGAAGGTCTTTTGCCCTTTAGATGTTAGCTGTGACGGAGACACTCAGGCCTCCTGACATGCATGGCTCTGGGGGAAGCTCCCAGTGTCATGACTGTTAACCCGGGGCAGGGAAAGGCTCTGATATTCCATAGGGAATAGGTTGGGGGTCTTGGATTACCTTGAGGGAAGAGAAGTAGAAGTGACCTGAAGCAGTGGCAGTCATTGGACCTAGCCTGGACTCTGCTGGGCAGCTGCTGCTGGAAACTATTTCTCTCCTTGCACAGATACCACGCAAAATAACTTTAACCTCAAACTCTAGGGTGGCATGTTGAAAGTCATGTGACTCCATGAATTTCTAGTGAATTGGCACTGGAACAAAACCAAATCTCAAAGCATTGATCTTCTGTTCAGCTTCCCTAATTTCCTTCCCTTAAAAGGCTTGCCTGATTTACTGCCAGCTTATTGCATTGGTGAAAGTGCCGCTAATGTCTAGAAATCTGAGTCTGCACTCTGCTAAGAGCATCATAGGCGATCAGGCCCCAATTTAATTGCAAGAGCCCTCTTTCTTTATTATTTGTCAGAGAGCATGGTTTTGGCTTTCCTGTGAAAAGTGTGAATTCTAAGCTAACAGATTCTACAATTTAGGCATATTTTATTCCTTAGCTTCACTTTTTGCATTTCACTTGTTTGTTTTATCGTGTTTGTTTTGTCCATAAGATTATAGTGTGTGATGTGTTTACTTAAATAAACAATTTGAACAGGCTTTGTAGCTGTCTGTGATTTGTATCAATGAAAGAACTGTAAATGTCTTCCCTTTTTGAGCCATTGACAAAACCAAGAACACATGCTTTAATGCTTTTGTTCATAAAATCCTAACTGAACGGGTACTGTGTGAACAGTATGAGGTTCATATGCATTGTTGTATGCAAAAACCTGTGTTAGCTGGTTTCTAGCTAGGTTGATGTGTACTCATTGCTAGTGTGGTATCTGAATGGTCTGTTTACAGCTGTAGTCAAAGTTCGGATGCCTCTGATGCCAACGCATGGGACTTCAGCTTGAAAATGGAAAATGGATGCATAATACTTGAATCTCATGGCATGCTTAGTCTGGATCACGTGGGGTTTTTTCATTGTTCACCTGCAGTTTGGGCAAACTTGAGCTTCCTTGTGCAGGTGGTGAGGAACACACCTAGGGCAAGCTGAGAGCCAGCACCTGGGCTCCAATGCCAATAGGTGACTTGAACAAAACTGCTGCTAGTGTAAAGTAATGGAAGCAAGAAGAGATATGGTCCTTAGTTTAGATGCTGAGCTGGAAAATTCAATTAAAAATGAGTACTCAGAAGTTGGGGCCATCACAGAGAAGTCAAAAGGAATATTCCCTGACCTGGCTTTTGTTGCTGTGCAGGGAAGCAGGGAAGTGGAAGGTTGTGCCTGTGTGGAGGGCTGTGCATGCCCATGAGATGGCTCTGCTTCACAGACTTCTGTAAGCTGTCACTTGCTAGTTGGGGCAGAGATCATTTTGTGTTGCTTGTGCATCGACTGACAAAATACAGTAATACAAATGGTACGTGGGCACTGGTGTTCTCCTGAGCCATGAGGGGTAGAGAATTCAAGTGGCACTTGTGGGTGGATGGATGCTGGATGGCAAGGTGCCCTGAGGGACAGAAGTGGTTGGTGCTGGAAAATGGAAGAAATGTTTTAGAAACTGGTTAAAGCATTTGCAGTGATTTTTTTTTTTTCTTGCTTCTCTAGATATTCATTGTGGTTCTTCTATTACTTTATAGAGTTAAAGCTAGATATATTTTGCTATGTAACAAATACGTAAGTATTATAGCTCTTGTTAACATGAACTTTCACCTTGTTACACTTTTATTTGCTCTCATTTCTCTTTCAAACATGTAAGTGATATCGAGGTGTGTAAACCAAGCTGCTGGAATAAACTGGAAAATGGCATAGACCAGACAGGAGAAATAGGGTGGGAGGGATTTGGCTGCAGGTTATCAGCCATTAATTATTCATTTTGTAAACAATGAGGGATTTTAAAAGCGGCCAGGTAAGCAGAGGATTGGGTTGTAAGAGAATAGAGATGGGGGGGGCGTGGGGAGGCGGTGGGGCGGAGGGGCTGGGGGTGGAGGAGGAAATCCTTAGCAAACAAAACTGAATGTTATTCATAACTGTCAGAAGCCTTCCTATACCATGAAAGAAAACACAAGTGAATTATTAATCACTTTCATTATGGTAATTGCACCAGTGTTTGACAGAGTTGGATATGATAGATATGACTTCAAAAGCTAGAGATCTTCAGAACATCAGTAGAAAAGACTTAATTTGGGGAAACAATTGCAAGCAAATTTAAGCTTATTTTTGAGAAAACTCATGTCATAAATATCAGAGTTGGCTAGGACAACTGATGATGTTTACTTTTTTTTATATTCTGGGTTTGGTAAGAGGAGGAAGTAGTGAGCAGAAAGACAGATGTGGTCATGTAACTTTTCTTAGTCTGGTTTTCTCTCCAGTGTGTCTGAGACTACTTACATGCTGTCAGTAGCTTGTGTACATCAGTCTTACATGGCATCCTACCAGTGAGTGCTCGTGCAGAAATCATGGCATTGAAGTTTGCTTGGCAAAAGGGACTTGGAAAAGCAAGAAATACCTGTAGAAATAATGTATCACTTGGATGACTCTTCAGCCTGAAACATCTTATCTAGACTCTCCAAGCAAGCACCTAACTCTGGCATGGAATGACACCTTAATCCAAGTCCTGTTTATTAAAGGCAAGGATCTGTTTTTCCAGGAGAAAGTAATTGCTATAAATGGTACAGACCGACACTTGTTCTCGTCTGTATGTATGAGAAGCGAGATGCCTTCCAGGAATCTGTTCTCATGCGCGATTTAACTATTAGGGAGATTGTACCTGGGGTGTCTGAGGGTTGCTGTTGTATGTGGTGTCCTGGCTTGGCTGACATGAGTTGGCAGGGCAGAGGAGTGTCTGGCCTGGCAGTGCTGCTGCCTGCCCCAGAGGTAAGGCAGCTCTGCACCATGACCTGATGCCCCGGGCACCAGCTTCCCAGCTAGTTGTGGAGCTCTGTGCACCCTTCTGACTGGGGCATGGGCATCCATATTTTCTTCCAGGGCTGGGGCAGGGGAAGTGGATGCTGCTTATCTTGTTGTAGAGCTGGGGTATCCTGCACTCTGCACGCTTGGGTCCCCTGTTTACAGAGCTACTGAAATCCCCTGGTTGCTGTGTTCCCAACCACTCCTGTGACTCCTTCCCAGAGAGTTCCTGCTTCCCCAGGCAGAAAAAGCTGGGGGCATCATGCAGCCATAAACTCTTCTTCCCAGGTCCCTCCCCTATGCTGTCCCTGTAAGGAAGGGGTGGGGGGCCATGAGAGGAGGGTCCCCTCCACCCTGGTTCCCACTATCCTGCACTCAAGAGAAGGCTCTGCTCAACATCTGTAGCCCCCAGACAGGTGTGAGGCTTTAGCTCAGCGGGGGACAGCCCATAAAATATCTCAGACTTTTTCTATTCTCCTGAGAAGGTTTGATTCTTTTTTACTTTTTCTAAACAGCAATTGAAATATAAAATGGGAACTTTAGGATCCACTGTTAGCCCCAGAGTTTAAGGTAGAGTGTGCTACCATGTAACTGCTATAAAAGTTGTGGGGTGACTTAGTGATGCTCTTGTTTCCATTAAAGTGGCCTCCATTCTGACTGTAAGTAATAATATATGAGCAGCAAGCATAAAATGTTATAGTAGAGGGGGAAGTGAGAAGAAAAGATGATTTTGCTAATGCTGTAATGAGGGGAAGACTTTAAGGGCATGCTCCTGAACTTCACTAGGCACCTTCGACCCTCAGAGGACCCTGTTGGGGGAGCTGATTTATAAGGTGATGCTTAGGCTTGGAGTTCGGGTTATTAATCAAGGTCTCTGGGTATAGCAAAACTTTAGTGTTGCTAAAAATATTGCAACTATGTTTCCATTTCTCTTTTCTTTTGTTACCCTATTTGATTACCCTGTTTGATTACCCATGCCCTTTCAGATCAATACGACATCCGTTAAGTCACGACCCAAGCTGCTGTGTGAGGTTGCAGTGCAGCACTGGCAATTGCTGCTTCACCTCAGAGACAGCTGCCCTTCTGTAGCAAATAAAAAGATCTCTGCATAGATTTTCTTTTTTCCCCCTCACTTTGTTCCATCAATAGATCCTCAGAGATCCATTAAAGTTGTTGTATCAATATTTATCCTGAACCCTTGTATTTATTTTTCTGGTTAGGGAAGATGTCCAATGCTTACTGGATGTGCTTGGAAACACAACTTTGATGCACAGCACACTTAAGCATGCCAATACTTTTTTTAATTTTTGAAGACTTGCTGTGCCTGCTGGAAAGAACTTTACTGATAGTTGTCATTATAAAAAAGTTACAAAATAACCTCACTCCTCAGAGCTGAAACTGCTGGGTTAAATGCACTTGTAAACCAAGATGCAGCTATTGATACTCTGAACAGAGCCTTACAGGCTAAAATGTCAAAAGTAGAAAAGCACAATGCTCGCCCACAGGCATAGTAGTGAGTTGTGTAGGCTGTGGGTGATGCTTGGGTTTTCCTTTCCTGGGGAAGAGAGTACTGGTGCTGTAGGAAGTCACAGAGTGTGTGTATGTTGATATACATATTCCGCCCCCCCCGCCTCCCCCCCCGGGTATCTTAGCTCTAGTCCTGCCCAGTGTTAAAGCTCAGCTGAGGTAGTCCTCTCTACTGTAATAATGTGATATCTATTCAAACTACTGGTTGTTACTAATGCTACTTTCTAAGTTTTCAAGTTATGTAGTTGCTTTTGTAGTTGGGTTTTGCCTTTAGTCTTGGTACCTTGATTGTCCTGAAAGAGCTGAGTGGAGTTTGTGATTGCACCAAGGCCTCTGAGGTGGGTCTGAGCCCCATGAATAGCTGTGCATGACCCAAAATGAGCCATGCCTGTCAGCACACCAGGGGTGAAAGAAGCACAGATTTTAGTCTAGTGCTAAGAAGACCATGGAGATATCTCTGCCCACACTTAATTTTCATGGGATTTTCACATGTGAAGGAAAAACTGCATCTTTAAGGATTTGTGTTTCCTTCAGAGGACTAAAGTTTGGATTCTGTGGATTCCCCTGCAGTGAGCTGAGTGGTGCCTGTCATGGGGCTCTCCTGGCAGGCAGAGCTGGAAGGTGGCAAGTGGAGCACCCATTGCATTTGGCTTTCTTCTCCCCTGTATGATGGGACACCCAGAGAGATGCTGGACTCCCTTTTAATTCAGGATAAAAAATATCACTGACATACAGCTATGGGACAAGGCCTTAGAAGGTTGATCCTTGATAAGGAAGGAAGCCATGTCCTACACACTCGTCGTTTATCCCAAAATTGGGATGTAGCCCTATACAGCCTTTCTCTGGTTTATCCATCTCTCTTACTTATGCTGTTCTCTACAAATACTCAAATACAGAGTGCGTACGCAAGAAGCAGACCCCTCAGGGGGTGACATGGCAGGCAGTCAGCTGAAAGGGGAACGCTGCTCCCTGCCTCCCTGAGCTCTCAGTCTCTAATGAACAGAGCAGCATGCTGTGTTTTTATTACTTCCACAGCACATCTGAAGTGTTTTGCTTGTTGGATGGCAGAGAGGAGCGCGTACGCTCGGCTGCAGTAAGCACTAGGAGTGTGTGTCCCTTCACACTTGGAGGATGAAAGCACAATTGGGAAGGTTGGGCTGGATCACAGAGCCGATCACAGCTTAGTCTGCACTGCTTTCTGCTATTTTGCTTGATCTCTTCCTCCCACAGCAAATCACACTTTTAAAAGGCACTAGATTTAGCATCCAAAATAAACTTTTGAAATTAAGTGGTATACTGTTGCTCTTAAATGATGTCTGTTGCATAACAACCACGCAGGCTCAGCTATTGAGAAAGGCATAAAATACTTCAACATCCCAGCCTTTTCTGCAGCTTAGCAGTTTTCAGTGTCCCCCTTCCCCATGTGTTTCTATAAATCAATCTTCTGTGCTCTTCTGTTGCTCCATGTTTTTAATGCAATACTCATTTTACTGCTGAAATAAAAAGGTGAAAACATGAATGAGTTTAATGCTTATTTTTTGCATCTCTATCTCCACATGAGTTTGTTACAGGGATGTTTTCTACCTCTCCGCAGTAGTAGCTCAGTGCTAGCAAAGAGGGAGGGTGGATAATGTGACACGCATTTTACTTTCAGCAAGCTTGTTATACCAGCTCTGAATTTTTCATGAAGGCTTCAGTAACCTGTAGCTGAAGCTCGGGGGGTTTCCACCACAAAGAGGTGGATCGGCTTAGCTCTCACTTCCCATCTGGCACAGGGTGACAGGGACAGTCGGGGGCTGAAGGAAACCTGAAGAAGAAAAAAGTTCATGTGGGACATCCATTGTGATGCATGAAAAGCTAAACATGTGCCTCTTGTAGGGACGTAGCTTTGAAACACTTACTTATCTCTGGCTTCAGATTATATTTAGTCAGGGTGTTTTACTTCAGTCACCGGCACAGCTGTCCTGTCTGTAAATAATACTACAGATAGACTCCCTCAAACCTTTATTTTGCCAAGGCTGTGCTTTCAGCATCTCTTGACAGCTCGTACCACAAATTCTGTGTCTACTGCCCGGCTAGAGTGAGGTTGAAATTAAAGTCTGTATTGCAAAACTATTGCTTGCCAGTTTATTGATTTTGGGTTTTTTTTCTGAAGTAGTAAAAAATAAAACTTGGGCTGAAGGGGTTTATTTTTATTTTTCAATTTGATTAATTAAAAGCAACCCAGAGGGGGGTCTCTTCAGAAATGAATTGGTGTCTAAAGAAAAACACTCTGAAAACAAAACTGTGTTATGCAGTCTTCTAGCAGTTGTTTCCTAGAAGGATCATAATTCCCCTGTGTACCAGAGCTGGGCTGATGCACAGCTCAGAAGGCTATTGTGCACACAGTTATGCATAAAAAGTAACCACCTATGAAGTATTTTATAAGCAATTTAAAAGTTGGAAAGCTAAAGGTTTCACAAGTTGTGTGGTGCCAGAGTAATTATTGTCACGAAACCTCCCTTCCCAAGGCTGGCTTTAGTGCCTTTAAGTGCTCATGAGAATTTCTTTTCTCTTTTTTTCCCAATTACGTGATCCTGGAGTATTCATCTTCTACATCAGATACCGATTAAATTGGGGTGATTGCTGTTGAGAGTTTGTACTGACCTACTGAATGTGTTCCAGCTTGCCCTTAAGTTACTCTGTATGTCAAGCAGCTATTTTATTTGTGGGGTTGTGTTTTAGTTTTTTGGTGGTTTGTTTTTTTCCTGTGGGACTGAGTTGCTTCCCCCGTTATCTTGAGTGCTTCGCAGATACCAGTTTAGCTCCAGGACTACACTTTAGGATAGGGCAGTAGCGGGAGGCAGAGGCAGGAAGAGAAATAATCAGACTATGCCTAAAGTCTGGACTAACTTGGGGTGTTCAGCCCAAAATGGGTCCCATAGCAGGCCTCACAACTATGGCTGCTTCAGCTCCATCTGTTACTTCTCTGCTTTTTGGAAACAGGGTTTTCCAAGAGGGATAGAAACTGCATCCCACCTACAAAGAATTTGGTTGTTCCTTGCCCACCAGCGTTAAGCACACTTGTAGCAGAGGATGTGCCTATTGCCTGGGAAGGGTTCTGGCCAGTGTACCTGTGCCAGGATAAGGGTGCTTTGCTACAACTTATGATTTCTGCAACACTTGAGCTAGGCAACAGCTTTCTCCAAATGCATTAAACAAAGCAATTATCCTATTGGAAAAAAAGTTCATGCTAACATAACTAAAAGAGGTCTTACATAATGGTTGTAGCACCAGCTTCAATTCAAACACTTCCCAAATCTTTAGGCTGTGATGTTGCATCCTCATATGCATTTATCATAATTTCTATGTTTACTTTTTCTAAGTTTTTATTAAACTAGAGTTTCTGTTGTGAGTCTTCATATCGACAATTACATTGGCCATCAAGAGGTCTGTTGGTATTAGTGGTTGAAAGTTCATTCTGCTCTCGGGGCTTGGAAGTCAGTGCTTCCAAGCATTGGAAGTGTTTGTCTTGTGGGTCCAAAGTTATCTGCTAGGACTTCACGTGCTCACTGCTTGCCCTTGCAGTGAGTGACAGTGGCTCATCCCATGGTTGACCTGCTTCCCTTCTCCCATCACATTACTTTCTGAGAGGCTGCGGTGTGAGCAAGTGTGGTTTCCTTCCCTTCGGCTTCTCCTCCCAGGACTGCAGAGGGACTTTTGCAGGATTATTGAGTGGCTAGAACTGTGGGATGCAGCATCCTTTCAGTAGCTCAGAGAGCATGTCTGCCAGCAGTTTGAACTTTTGCAAGCAGAGATTTTTTAGTGGCTTATAATTTAAGTCAGATGGACTTTTGCATGTATGGCAAGAGATGCTACAAGTGGAGGTGCTTAACCTTGCAATTTCTCAAGCTGCTGCCAGATACCCCATCTGGGATTGTGTTTCTTCCAAAGATAAATTAGAAAAGTGAACAAGATTATGCAATGCATAATATAATAACAGACCCTATGTGAAGCCCTTGCAACTTTTCCCTCTTAAAAAATGTGGAGAAAAATCTCCCCAACATTAAGTCGCTTGGTTTTTATTAGCTTCAGACCACTGAATTTATTGAACAGCTCCCTGTCACATGCCAGTTGCAACACCTACTTTGTTTTCTTAGTGAAATGGGTTTTCTTGATGATGGATTTAATTTCTATGTATATATTCTTGAGAGAGGACTAACAAGTATGTTCACCATACCATCACCAGGGTTATGTGGTGATGAGCAGAAACCTCCAGGCAGAAACATGCATGGGACCTTATTCAGCGCAGCATGAAACAGTCTCTGTCATGGGAGACACTGGGCAGCCTGGTTCTTCCTTCCCTTCCAGTGGGACTGTTTGAATTTGGTTATACAGAGAGCTGCTTTCCTGCAGGTCGGTTTCTTGCTCCTTCTCAGGGAGCCTCGCAGAGCCGGGCAAGTGGGGCAGCCCCAGGCGTGCTGGGGAGTTGATGACAGGGTGGTATGTGCTGAGCACGGGACTGCTGGGACCTGTGCTGACGGGCCGGGGAAGGGCAGAGCTGTCCGGGCAGAGCCGCTCTGTCTCGTGTCAGTGCAACAATATTTCCGCAAGGGAAAGGCTCCCCTTGCCAGGAAACGACCATGTTTCCAGCACACGTGCGGTGTGTGTGTGCACGTACTCACCAACGTGGGGTTACTGAATGTCAGGGGTAAACAACCCCCTGCCAGATAACAGACTTTATTAAAATTATCAGTCAATCTTGAGATGTTGAGGCATGGTCTTCTTGAGAAGCCTTTTCTGACAGATAAATGTGTTTGTACTTGGATTGCAAGCTGCTTGTTGCTGCTTAGGTAGCAGCTTTAGCAGAGGCGCTTAACGCCAAAACCCAAATCTGCTGGTGGTAACAGGCTTTTTACCCTCAAATTTCTCTTCTACCTGCCTTATGTTGTCTGCTCTTTCTTTTTCAACCTGTCTGTGTGCTCTGTATTGGACTTGAAGCCACCATAAGCAGTGATCGTCTTCTCATATGACTGGATGCTTTTTTAAACCGCTTAACATCTGTGATAAGGAAAACGTCTCTTTTTACAGTGAGATGCTCACGTAGTTATTTGGTCATGGGATGTAACACCACAGGCATGGCAAAAAATGCCCTGCGATACTAAAGTCCAACCCAAACCCAAATGCTCAGACTTACAAATGCAGAGTGCCAAAACAATTTTTTTTTTGTTGGGAGCTGCATTTGTCAGTGAGATATTAAATAATCAATGTCAGGTTCGGCTTTTGTCTCCAGGGGTCAGTGGGTGTAACCTGCTCCCCGTAAATTCACAGTTTATGAGGCAGTGGTGATCTCTGCACAAGCAGGAGATGACTTTTGAACTCACACAGCCTCAGATGGGAGGAACATTACACTTTATGAGCATGTTTAGAGGCTGTTAAGGGCATTTAGAAGCTGAAAAGTCTTTCCCCGTAAATCACATAACTGGCTTGAGAGACAACGCTGTTTAGCTTTAGACAAACAAACCTGCCTTGCAAACGCATCCCCTGTATCTGTTCCTGTTGGGAAAAAATAACCTGCCATCATAACCACTAGTATTTTCTTTGCCCTTTTCCTTTGGGAATGTGTGCAACCAAGCTTGTTATTGGTGAGGAAAACCATAGCAATGTATACAAATCTTCTTTTCCATGTTGCTGCATAGTTCTAATGAGAAATAAACCATGAAGGGGAAAGAAGATGCAGGGTTCTGGAGTCTGTAGAGTCTGCAGCTCATCAGTGCTGACTATAAGGGTCATGTCTTCCTGGCTGTAAGAGATGGGACTGGGACCTTGTCTCTCCCTTCGGGCTGCCAGCAGTCTGTATGTACACAAGATGCCCTGCACTGAACTGATGAGCTTGACCCGTTGCCAGGCACACACAGGCCCCAGCAGCCCAAGACATCTCTTGCAAAAAAAGAAAAAAGGGGGAAAAACCCTCCAGCACAAAGTATAGGGTGTCATCTTGTCTGGAAGACAGCTTGAGTCAGTAAACCCAGTGTTATTTCCCTGTGCTGTTCTGCAGGAGTGGCTCACCTGGCTTGTCTGCTCCATCTTTCTTTTT
>VZTU01002851.1:0-75658 GCA_013400835.1 Zapornia atra | reverse complement strand
TTTTTTTTTTTTTTAAACTGTTGATCACCTTCTGCTCAAGACCCTCAGAGCCTGGGGAAGTCTCTATCTGGTTACAGTGAGCCAGGAAAAGCAGACATGCAGCTCCTCTGTCTCCTTCCAAATGCAGATAGGAGGGGGAGAGTGAAGCTTCTGCAGTTATTTTGCCTTTTTTCTTTTGGGGGGGTGGGCAAAGTTGCAATATATCTATTGGCAATTTCCATGTAAGGGAGTCTGCTATTAAGGAAAGAGCATCAAAAAGGCAAGTCTGATTCTGACAGCGACTTGAGCATCCTCCCCTTGCAAATCCTTGTGTCCGTGCCTGAGTCTGGCTGCCAGGAGCAGGCTCTGAGTGAACAAGTATGACAATATTCAGGCCCACGTATGCACCGCGTGCTAGCTCTCTGAGCATCTGCTATTTTACACTTTTAACATTTTTCCCTAATTATTTAGGGACAGGCATGTCCACAAATAATGGGTATTTTGGACTGTTTCTGTTAAAGCAGGAAGCACTTTACATCCTGTTATGTGTGTTTGTTAATTAGAAGATGAAACAGTGACACAAACTCAATGGGTCCCCCTCAACTCAAAACCAGAAGTTAGGTACAGGGTAAATGAGATCAGATTGGGACTACTACCACTGCCGGCTGAATGGATGGCCTTACATAACTGTAGTTAGGTTCTTCTTTCTCTGTAAAGTCGTTAGCAGTCAGATACATATTTAATGGTGTTTCGTTATATCCTATAAATGCTGGCACTGGAATACTTTCCCCAGGGCATTATCTGAATAGAAGAAAGGAGAAAATGACGAACACGCTTAGCACATGCACCCACAACTTCATGATAAAAGCCAGCATTTCCCCATACAACACCTGTTGTTGTAGCTGGGTTAATTACTTCTCATTGTAATCAACTGCCTGAAATATTTATCATGGTGCCTGTAATTTCCCAAATCTGAAAGTGACACCCATAAAAACAACAGCACTTTGACTCTACTTCAGGTATGGCATCCTGTGGGTTCAATTTTTTTTAAACTTTGCTTTAGATTCCTTGTGGAATAGAGCTCTTAATTCTCATTGGAAACTTTCATTAATTCAAACATTTTTGTTCAGTAAAAGAGAATCTTCTCTGACGTTACATTCCTGTAAGCAGCAGTGTTTTGGTGCTTCTTACTAAATGTAGAACAACATAACGCTTCCATCTTCTTGATTCCATTTTCACTCCCCCCCTCTTTTGCCTTCTCCTAAATTACAGGATCTGTGAATCCTACAGACCTCTGGTGTGGCCCTAATGAATAATGTAGGCTCTACGTTCTCTGAGATATGAGACATTAATTTTTTTTTTGTTTTTTGAGAAGAGGTTTGCAGAAAGGAAAGAGGTGTGAATGGAGGAGCCCTGTGGCTAAGCATCTGGAGTAGGTTGGTGGAAATCTGTCCTGCAAGCCACCTGGCTATACCTGAGTCTGCTCCTGTTGTAGGTGATGGAACATGTTTTTTGTTGCCTTCCACAGCAGGGATGGATCTGACGATGTCAGAGAGCACCCAGTACTTTTCAACCTTTATTAATTTATGCAGCAAAAAATGCATGAACATAGCAAAGACTGTCCTCAAATCTAGTTTTAAGCAGTTCCACAAAGTCATTGCAAAATAAGTGTTGAGCTAAAACTTGGATGACTTGAGAAAATCCCCAGTCACTGAGTTGCAGATTTTGGCTGAGGGTGGTGATGTCCTGGTACTCAGCAATGACAAAGTTCCTGCAGTGCAAGGAGGTGGTTTAGCTCCACAGTCTTCTCAAACTCAAATCCTTTATTCTTTGGAGAGCATTCATTCTTCCCATGTAAAGCTGAGTGTTGCCTTTCCCCTACACCTAGAAAAGCTTCATTAGCGCAGAAAAAAATACCATTTACCTTTGCAAAGCTGTCAGAAGTGGGAGAAAAACAAATCAGCAAGCTGTCTTCTGCTTGCTAAAGCTCTTCCTTTCCTGTATCTTGCAGCTTGGACTCCACTTAGAGCTAAGAGAGTATATGTGAGAGCGACAAAGCAGAAAGAGAAGGGAAAGCTGCACTGTGGACTCTTGGGAAATAATTCACTTCCTCATCCCAATGCACCCTAAGGGAATCCTCAGGGCTCCAAGGGAAGCTGTGAGGTTAAATGGTCTTGGCCCATGCAAATGATATTGATGTGTCTGATGGGGTGCTTGATAAATGTGGTGCTTCTCCATCCTTCAGCACCTGACGTGTAGGAGTTGGGCTGTTCCTACTATGTTGTGTCTTTTGTGAATTATTCTCCTTGGTGGAGTCCTATTGGCCAGGACATGACTGAAATTGAATGGGTTCTGCTGCATTGACTGCTGTGGTTCTGCACTCCCAGTGAAGCACTGCCATGCAGAGCTTTTAAAGATAGATACTAAGCCTGAATGACTGCTGCCAAGTTAACGGAAGTCTTTCTAGTTACACGAAGGATAAGAGTGCATGAATTGTAGAGCAGGAAACAGTAAGTCTCTTTGCCCTTTCTGGCATCAGAGCAAGCAAAATGGCACAAAATGCAGTCAGATATCAATATGAAAGCTATAATTATCAGCTCAAACAGGTGTGTCCTTTCTAATTTAGCCTCATGAATGTATACTTCACCCCTCCATTGCAGTAATTTTTGGTGTCCTTAATTGATAAAAGGTAGGAGAGACAGGGTTCTTTGGAAGTCATGATCTCTGGAAGTACGCGAGTAGTGACATAACTTTCAACCAAATTAAACAGGCTTTCAAGACCCGACTGGAGAGAGCCCCTGGTAACCTGGTTTGATCTCCTACCTGACCCTGATCTGAGCAGGAGGTTGGACTAGACAACATTTGCTGTCCTTTTCAATCTAAATTATCCCATGACCTGAAGACAAAGCACCTGTCTGTAACCACAGACTAAGTTATTGAGTGGTCAATACGTGTTAACCAAAGGTGCCAGCTCCTTACTTCTACCTTTGTGATAAAAGTGCTGTGGGGTCTTCTAGAGAGTGACTGCATCAAGCTGTTGGAAGTTGTAGTAGTCCCATGATGACTCTCGTTTTTGTTGCTGACTTGTTGGTTTAGAAATCAGCATTATTTTTTGATTGATTGGGATTTTTAATCTAAATTTTACTATTTGTTTCACTTTTTCTTTTTTTCTGAACTGGTAGTCGGTGAAAGTAATGTGCTGGACATTTCCCAGTTTAAACCTCAGCCCTCTTAGGAGGTGGGGGGAAA
Source organism: Zapornia atra (assembly GCA_013400835.1). Lineage (NCBI taxonomy): Eukaryota > Metazoa > Chordata > Aves > Gruiformes > Rallidae > Zapornia > Zapornia atra. The sequence continues at coordinate 72,430 of VZTU01002851.1, read as the reverse complement.
CTCTGAAACCTTCATTCGTGTTCTTGCACTTTTCCACTGCTTCTTCTACTTTTCAGGTGTAGCCTTAGATGTTTATGACTCTCCTGCTTACTTGCTTCCTTTGGGAAACTTAGTCTGCTATGACTATGAATCGTATTTCTTCACATATAGTGCCTGGACTATAGGGGAGGTGTGGTTAGTTGGCTGTTCAAGGCTTTAAACTCTGGGCAATTTAAAAAGAGAGTCATTGCAGACAAGCTGTCCATCAACAAGATTGTTATTCGTAGGTCTAATGTCATATCCATGTATAACAAGATTTTGATTGACAGGAAAGTTTGTTTTAGAAGGAGCAAAGGTCACCATTTTGCTGACAGCTTAACAATGGAAATATTGCATCATCAGTATATTTTATGGAGAGATACATACATCTACATAAATGTAACATATGATGGTGAAACAGTGGCACAAGATGAAGCTCTGAGCTAGGGTGAAGTTTTGGAAAACTTGGAAATAAGTTTTCTGTGCTTTAAGTATACTTATTGAGGAACAGACTTAAAATATCTGTGGGTATGGCTTGTGCAATGAATTTGACCCACATCACATATAAGCGCCTTCTCTGCAGGGCACTGTGGTTGAGTGGACACGACGTTAATTGACTTTGTCAGTGACTTCCTTGGGGGATCTTGAACAAATGACTGCACCTGTGCATCACTTTCCGTTTAAAAAGGAGAAAGCATTTTGTAAGCCTTCGGTTCTAGGGATGAAAAAAATCCTTAAGTAGTTTTGGCTATAAAAGAGTTAGTTTTAAAAAAAGAAAGGAAGATACATAAAAGATATCAGCAATTCAACAGCCAGATGTTCAGAATATTAGTCTTTCTGGCAGACCTATCCTGGATCCCTTTCTGGTGGGATTTTTTTCACTCTTTCATTTCTTCATTGAACATTTCTGCCATACTTTTTCAGGTGAGCTCCTTTCCTCCCATCCCAGTCTAATTTGGAAAGAATTGGCATTTCTTGACTTTACCTATGAAAATAATTTTTGCATTTAACATACATTAATATAAAGCAGAGTGTAAGAGACCGGTGTATTGCTATAAAATTTGAGATATCCCAGTTGAGATTTGAACTATGCTCTTCTGCGTTTTCCTGTCCCATAGTGCTCAAGACTCCCTTTTCCCAGTCTCTTCTCTGAAGAAGTAATGTTTTCATCTTCTCTTTTTGCATTGCAGCCTGTCCGTTTTGATCTTCACAAGTACCTGTCCTATAAACCCCCAAAGATACTGAACTAAATAAGTAGATTAAATAAAAATCCAAAGGACAAAACTCTCCAAATATCCTCACGGGCAGCCTAATTGTTTAGTTAACAGTTGAATTAGGCACTGAAGGTCAACAAATTCAGGCCTCGACAGAGCAAGAGGGTCACTGGCAGCTGTAGCTGAGCACTCTCCCCACTGGCCTGGTCCCTTTGTTTGCACATAAGGATATCACAAAAGGCATCATCTCCTCTGCATCAGGTTTCTTTTCTCCAGTTCACCACCACAGTTACCCCATGTCCTTCCACCAGTAATGTGTGGGCTCTCCTCCTGGCATTTGGGGTCCCTTTCCATGCTGGGTGATAATTTCCATCTTCTCCCCTATCTGTAAAACACTGGAGCTCAGGCTACAACAACACTGCCTCCTTTTCAGAGTCTCTCATACTATGAAAAAGCAGGAGAAGGCATGATTGCAAAATAGAAACAGTGGTAATGCAATAAAGTAGCTTCTGAGGAGTGTTAGTCATCAAGTAACTAATTACTTAACTAATGGATGAATTTTTATTTATAAAATCTAAAACTCTGTGTTAATACTTTGATTTATAAGTAACAATCACCTATTCTGGTTGAAATAAAAATTGGCAGCAGGAATGATAAATTTTACCCTAATTCAGTTTTGTAAGCTATTATTTTTTCATTAACATTTCTTTCTTAATGTACTTGCATGTAGTAATGCTCCTGTTCTGCACAAGTGAAATAAGGCAGAAAAAGCAGCAAAGCTGTGCCCTTCATGCCTGCTAGATACTGATGCAAGGAAAGGTGGGCAGAAGCTGTTATTCTCCTTCTCTTCACAGGAAAAGGGTTGTGGGGTTTTTAAAATTTTATTACTTTTATAGATTTCATATTTTCATTAACACCTTCTGTAATGGGGTGCTTTTTTACATTTTGGCAAACTAAAATATAAATCCACGCTGCTAAAATTTTCTGCTCCACAGTACTGACTGGGTTATTTTAGTTTGCAAGCCAAGTCAGGGGAAAAAGGCTGCTCTGGACTTTGGAGAGAGTAATTCCCTCCATGCAGAAATGCATTTGAGGAAGGGGGAACACCACAAAACCTCCCCCCTTGTTAAGAACCAGTGTGCATCCTGAAAAGCTTAGCAAGTGCTCCTCCTGAGAGGTTTTAGTTGGCTTGGTAAGGCTTCCTTCAGCACTTTGAGCTACCTGCAGCATCTTGCAACTACATTTTCTTGGTAACGATTAATGATACAGGGTCTTGTTTTTTTCTGGTTTTAATATGATTAACCACACTTCCATCTCTAAATGATAACTTGTCTATGGTTTTTGTGAACCTTAGGGATAAGTAGTGGCTGGCAGCTTAGCTAAATGTAATTTTGATGGGTGAACAAGGGCTGAATGTTCAGTAAGGTTCCTTTCCTCTTGATTCACCCAAACTGGCCCCTGAGATTATTGTGCTGCCCTACAATAATTAAATGTTCTTGTCTACCTGCTGCAAGGGCAGATGACTTGGCTTTGTAATGCAGTGATGCTACCTGGTCAAGGGATACCTTGGTCTTTGTACACTGCAATTCAGGGTTCTGTTGAGGATACAGGGAGGTTTTGTTGGCCAGCTCTTTTCCAATATCCCCCTCAGATGCAGGGCTGTTGCAGGCGTGCTGTGTGCTGGTAGCAGTACCAGGCAGTGATGTGTGCCGAGAGGCTGCTGGCCCTGGGCATGGCATGCCTGCTCTCCCTGAAGGATAGGGTTTGCCCCTTGGGGTAGCAGGCCAGCAGCAGGCAGCCTCTCCAGCAGTAGCCTGGATTTTAGGCAGTGTCGGTTGATAATGTGTGTAGCTGTGGCTCTGAAGACAAGAGGGTGCATTTTGGGCCAGTCTGTTTTGAAAAGCGGGGTTCTAGCAGCTTTCGTGTGTGACAGTGGCCAGCAGTGGATTTGCCTTGCAGGTTCTTTCAGGTGGCCTAGAGCAGGCTGGAGCACAAATGCTTCCCTTTGCCACTTGCTTTTTTCTAGTCCTGGCTCCCCGGTGATGTGACTAAGGGTGCTGAGCTCCCTGAGCTGCTCATGTGGGCTGGAGAGCAGGTGGGTGCAGGATATTAGGTGTGGGCAATATCAATCAGTTTTTGAGCTAGTGTAACTTGTTGCTTTTGAAGGTGTTTTTTATATTGTGTTTTTTGGTGTGAGGGGTTTTTGTTTGGTCTTTGTTGTATTGGGTGGTTTGGATTTTTTTAACCTTGTAGAATTAATTTGTGTGTCTTACTCCACTGTACTCCAGCATGGTTGCAGCTGTTCTGTCCTTCGTATGCGTGCTGATATACCACTATACACTTGCTTTATTCCTTTCCCCATACAACAACAGGAAAAAAGCTGTGGGAGCACCCAGCCAGTCCCGTTGTTAGGGTACCCAGCTGCACTAGGGCAAGGGCAGCCCCACATCTGTCGTGTGCCGGGGGATGCTCTGCCAGAAACCGGAGCTTATTCCCCTGCCAAGAGGAGCAGGAGCAGGGCCAGCGTGCTGTGAGCCCAGGCTATTCTGTGAGCTCGTACAGGCAGAGAAAGCTGACAGCCAGCTCTAATCCACTCTGCTGGTACCCGTAAATGACAGCACATGATTGTAGGAAGGAAAAAAAAAAAAATTAAAAAATTGAAGTTTCATGATAAATAGTGGGGTTGGTTCCTGAGAAAACCATAAGGAACAGCTCTGTTGGGACCAATTGAGCATGTGCCTGTTATCTTAGCAACAGCAAACGTTGCCTGTGTTTATAACTGTTACCCTCCCTTTGCAGAGCAAGGTGATGTGCCCTGAAATGGTCTGTATATGTTACAGGTACAGTGCAGGAAGACACAAGGTCCACACCAGTGGTGTAAAATAAATATGTTCTGTGTGGGTTTTCTTTAATTTTACTGTATAGGAGCAAGCATGAACCTCATGTCTGTATTTCTGAGTAGTTTGCACAGGATTCATTTCAAGGAACTCAGTTTCCATCCTCAGAATAAACTTATAAGGCAGTGTCACGCTGACATTACACTGATGTCATTGTGGACACTTTTTAGTGACAAGTTAGGGGATGCAATGGAAGGTATACAAAGGTCAAACCTAAGTGCTTTGGCTAAACGATTGCCACTGACTGTATGTTTGCATCATCACAGGCGCTATGTGCCCTGACCCAGCTGGCTTTGGCTATTAAACCACAATGTTAATAATAATCATCGTGATCTGAGGCTTGCTGTTGTGATGCCCACTGCCTACTGCTACAAGATTTCTAACAAACACACTCGTGCCCAAGTTCAATTTTACCATTTTTATCTTCAAAGCCCAACCCAAAGTAGGGAAGGGACTGCCTCACGCCTGGGAGATCATGACCTCCCATGACAGCTACATGCTTCCAAAACAATGGATCTGTCAGCCACAACAGAGAGACTTGGAAGTGTGGGAGACAAAGATCTCTAGGCAACTTGGCCCAGGATTATGGAATGCCTGGAGGAGATCAAAACTACCACAAAACTTGCCACCTTCAAATCAAATTTAAAGACCATGGCTTTTTTATTTGTGCTTCTCCCCAGTATACCATCCCCTCAGAGGAAAGAAGAAAGTTGGTGTAAAAACATGTGCTTGTAGGGGTGTGGAGGCAGGAGGTGAGATGGAAATGTGGATCTGTTTAGCTGTTTACTTGCATGGGAGGTGCTTGGCGTCTGCGAGGAAGAGTCTGATATAAATGTTCAGCCACCTGAGCATAGTTGGAAATATCGGTGGAACTTATTGCAGTGAGGTTTATAGAGATGTCTGCCTGACAGTTTTCTTTACCAAGTGCTACATCCAGACCCTTATGAAAAGACCTTAGAAGACAGATACTTAAGTGTAAGCTGAGTGCTAAAAATGAAGGCAGTTCTGAAATAAATTCCTGGAAAAAAGGTGAGGATCAAGAGAATACCCCTGCTCAGTTTCAAGCCTCTGCTTCTATGTGATTAAATAGGAACAGGAATGGGCCTTGCATCTACATTTCTGAATGCTTCCCAGGAGGTCCACTCTCATGGACACTTGACATTTCTCCTACATAAATTAAATTGAAGTGATGTCTATGTAATTTAGGATTAGAGAATCAGAGGCACCTCCCAGGGCCTCTCAGGAAAACGGCTGGCACTTTGTTGATCTTAGCAAGTACTTCTAATATGGAATAATGCATCCTTTAGTGGGAAGAACAACTTGTGTGTGCATGAGGGATAATATTGTATGTGCTGATGTTCCAGGAAAGGAATTGGTGTTTTTCTTTGTAGCTAGAAGAAAACTAAGCAGAAAACCATGATGTTTCTTAGCTAGTGAATATCTTACCAGTACTTTCCAGTTCTCAATTTCCTATACAATCTTTAATCCTTAAAAGATGTTTCCTTCTTCAGTATGTTTCCAGCATCTTACCTATGTGTCATAAGCCTTGTTTATTTGATTTACTTTGTCATTAATCAGAGGCTTTGTTTTGCTTTAATATTTTAATATGTTTTGAAAATAGATTATAACAGCCATCAGAATGATTTCACATTGTAGCACCTATCTGTTCACACTTTTTGACTCGACATTGCATTCGTTTAAAGGTAAGCAAGGGTTCAGAGACAGAGTATTTAATTATGAACTACCTATTTACACTTGAAACATTAATTAGTCACATATACAATAGCTGATAATAATACTAATACATCACATTTTACCCCAAGCATCAACATCTATCATCTGCCCTTTCCCATGGATGCAGGAGTAGAAAATCCTGTAGTTCTGACCCTTCTTGTAACAAGTATATCTGTTCCTTTCCTCCTAACCCAAGTCCCTTTTATAACCATTTTTCCCAAGACTTGGCAGATGTCTGAAAGATGACAGGAGGTGCACTGGAGACTGAGAATCAAGAGTGTTTTGTAGGGGTGCACAAGTAAATGCAGTCACCTATTTAAGCATAAAGGTGTTATCTGAAGATGGGTGCCCTATACATAAAAGGAGGAAGATGTTGCAGGAGTGATGTGCATTAGTAGTGGGAGATGGGCAGAGAAAGGAAAAGAAACTGCCTTATCTACAGACCTAGGGGCCCCTCCTCTGGAGCACCCACATCCACCTCCTGACTCTGCTCCAGGAGACTTGCTCTGGCCCGTTCCCCAGAGCTGCTAAGATACCTCGATCCATGCAGCTTGACTTGCGGTATCATCTACTCGCTTCTCCATTTAAAAAAATGAGTCTCTAATTTTAATGCAACTGTTTGCTCATAGGGTGTGAAAGTTGTTCAAGACAGAGTACTAAGGTTTTATCCCACTAAACTAGTATAGATATCCAGATGTATCCAGGGAACAGCTTTACCTACATCTTTACATATTCTTGCATTTCTTTCAACAAACTACCACCACACAGTAATTCTGCCTGACTAAATTCTTCTCCAGGACTATGCCCTTTGACATCCTAAATAATTCCTTCCAGTGCAAATGGCAGTAATACCAGTGTATACAATTTAATTTCAGAGGGCTTGGCAGTAAATATTCTGGTATGTGAGGAAGGAAAAAAAAAGCCATTCTGTTGATATGAAGTAGCACTTCCAATCAGAAAAATGAGAAGAGCTAAGCATTAAGGAGCCATGTTGCAATAAGTAGATGGCATACATTTAATATCTTGTATCTTCTGTATGAATCAAACTTTATCAAACTATAGGTAGATTATTCTAGACAGGTGAAACAATTTTCACACTCCAAAAAGCAGCAGTAAAGTAAATGTGTTTGGTTGTTTTCTTCTTGGTGGTCTTGCTTTAAAGGTGGGGACTAAGGGGGGGTGAGGGATGGTGAGAGTAATTTCTTCACACTCTCATAATTTTTGAATATTGTTTCCCAGGTAGTCAGGGATGACACTTAGACATTTTCTGTCTCGTAATTTATGTGTCAGTGAGTTAGATGGCAATATAAGCAGGAAGAGAAAACAATGGCATTGGTTCTCTTTGTTGTTGTTCTTGCATCTTGGTGTGCAACATGATGCCAAATGCTGCTTTTGATGTTTTGGCATGAAGTTTTTTCCCTTCTTTTTTTTTCTTTTTTTTTTTTTTCTTAAAGTCACTTATGTGGCATCAGTAACTTCTTTGCCTTCCAGCCATGAGGTCCAGCTAAGGTGTGTAGGTTACTGCCCTGTGGGGGTTTTATCCCTCCTAGGTCTAAACTTTCTCCTGAGGTACTTGCAGGAGACGTGCTGTAGATTTGGAGTAGGTTTGTCACAATTGTTTGAATTTCAAACAAGATGTGGGAGGCAGAGCTGATTTGCTACCCTTTGCTTCAACACTGGGCTTTAACTGGCCTCATTATAGCAAACTTGTGCTCAGGAGAGCACTACAGGGGGAGACAGCATCCAACCCCTTGTCCTGAGACTTTGTGGAAAAGAATTTGAAAATTGCAAAACTTCTCTTGCTATGATACCTGGTTTCAAATAAGCATTCTGTATTCGGAGCTGTGCTGAGGCTGCACAGGAAGAATGTGTACACCATCGTTTAAACTTGACTGGCATTGCAAAATGAGATCCGTTTTACAGTCAATGTATGAAAGGAAACACACCCAGGGAAGTGTGTGCTTATGTCAGTGCGTGTGTGACACTTTGCTACTGATACATTCGTTTCAAAAATACTTGTGTGCTTTTATAAGCCCATGTTTTGATATGGAACATTCCTGAGGAACATAACATGATTTTTGTTAGATTTATAAAAGCTGGGCGGAACACGTGGATAACTGCCTTCAGTGGGATCCATGGAGATCTCCCCTTCTAGCTTTGATTTTTTTTTTTTTGTCTTAGACTGCAGCAAAATTACTATCTTCCTCAAAAAGAATACTTAGGGCTTAAAGGTTATTCTTTTTTAATTCTCGTGAGTAGAAAATAATGGTGAATGTCTGTCACACAGGTAAACTGTCTATTTTTTTTATCAGCCACCACACTATATTTACATCTTTTTTAGCAAAAGTCTGCAATGTGCTTTGCTGAACTACAGACAGATCTCAGAGTCTTTGACCATGTAGAAGGAATGTGTTGAATCACAAAAATTAGTTTGTAGTCAGGTAGATGTCCTCAAAGGTTTAACTGAATGCAGGCATTAAGCCTGCAAGATGCTTGCCTTATAGAAGGTCAACAGTCTCTCCCAACCCATTCCCTGATCTTTGTATTCCTGTGGATGGAGGCTACCACCTGGGCTTTAATTGCTCTTTATTAGATTAGAGTAATTTCTCGGTATGGGTGTGGCAGAAGCAGGTCTCCCTGACCACGCTAACCGCAACCCATCCCTGTGGCTCCTCTCTGCATGGTTAATCCTGCTACGGGAGTAGGTGATGGTCAGGTACTGGAGCTGGTGGACCCACTGTCAGGTGGTTTTTGCTCATTTGCCTGTTTTTGCCACATGTTTTCATTTCCCAGAGGAAAACAAATTCCAGTTGGTTCCAAAATGCCTACCCTGTATGAAGACAGTCCTCTTTCCTTTTTATCTCCAAAGAGACCCAGAGCAAGGGAATTGTTTCGATGCACAAAGCATTTCTTTTACAGAAGTGAAATGCTTTTGCTTGTGGGCTGTGATGCAATTCAGCTTTCTACAGTATTAGTTTCCACTCCTTTTGTTTTTCACTGTCAGCAAGTGTTACTGTGTATACTGCACTGCATTTTCCTGTCTGTGACTAAGGATTTCTGTGTTGGCTGAGGATAGAAATAATACCAAAAAAAAGGTCTTGGTGGCCGCAGGCCTTGTTCTTTTCAGAAAGCCCACTCCCATGGCAACAAGGCCTATTAGAAGGTAGCACTCTTGTCACCACAACTTTAAGTACTAATAATTCAACCAAAAAGATAAAACGAAATGTGGCAACTTTATCTTGCTCAATCTCTTACATAAAGTCATTTCTCAGAAACTTGATCAGTGGTAGAGACAACAAGCATTTAAAGGGGAGAGGCTTTGAGAGGAGAAAAATCCATTCACATCCGAGTTTTGAAAGATGAGTGAAAGATGGAAGAAAACATGATATTACAGCAATCTTCTTACTTCTGCACAGTGAACAATTGACTCAAAGTTTAGGATTTTTAGATTTTTATGATTAGTAGGCCAGCTGGAGATTTGAAATTTGCCTTCTATCTGAAATAACATTTGCTTTATGAAATAATTATTGATTACAAGCACTTCTGCCAAAAAACCCCCACGAAAGCTGCAAAATGAAAAGGGGTAAAAAAAAAAAAAAAAAAAAGGAAAAAAAATAGTTGATGTAATCTTGGTCAAAGCAGTTACAGTTTGTTCAAAGACCCCTTTAAAAAGTGACTGGTATTTAAAAAGTACGTTGTTTCCTAAAGGCCCACAATGTCCTTTGACATTTCTGTTACCTGTCCTGGCTTCAGTGTAACCACACAAATGTAACTGACAATGTGACAATGTGGGCTGGCTTTAGATATTGAGGATGTGGTAATCTGTGGTGTTATTATTAGTGTGTCTTGCCTATATGTTCCTGTGCAGTAAAGAAAGTCTGCTTTCTGCCTGTGTCACGGTAAGTCAAGTTGTTAGTGTAGTGTGAGATGGTTTGAGCTGAGAAGAAATGCAAATAGGGGTGCTGCTTTGATGGAAGATACACTAGAATTTAATTTTTAGTGTGAAACCCATAACAGACTGCCTATAAAGGTGTTGAGAGTAATATGTATGGGGTTGAACTTGTGGTGTTTTGGCATGAGGGTGGGACTTGCTTGTCCTAGGGAAGGTGGGGGAGAAACCACCTACATTGCAAGCAGGGACTCTTCTACATGAGGTGTGCCACTTTACCAGGGCTGCCCGGTACCCAACTGAAATTGCTCTAACTGGAAGACCTCAGGTCTGATGGGTTACTCTGTGTGCTGCAGTCACCTTCCAAAGAATAACACATGCTTGTAGAGCAGGCAGTTGAGAAACCAGACATAATAAACCAAGTGAAAGAAATGGCAACTGCAGAAGCAAAGGCATCTCGCAGGGCTCTGCATTTTCCTTCCCCAGGCAGGTTTTGATGAGGCACTACTCCTTGTGCTCTCCAGCCCACGCAGTCTGTCTTCTGGCATTTGGCTGACAAACATCTGAGTGATAATCCTGCAGCAGGGCTGTGCCTTATCTTTCCAAAGGGCTGAGGTGTGTGCAAAGTGACCTGGGGTTTATTTGTCACTGACTTACAAAGCAAAAGAAATTGTGACCAGTTAGGTAAAGGAACCCTGACATGTGAGCGCCTGATGTGGAAAAGGATGTAGCAGGTAAAGAAAATACTCACGAAGCCAAATGGTTTCCTTTCACTCTGGAACTCTCCTCCTTTTTGGTACTGGGCATATCCTCACATGAGGCCAAGTTGCTCTGAGATTGGATCTCCTTTCAGAGATAAGGGCAGAGTAATTTGTTTCCCTTTTACAGGAACATGGGTTAAAACATTCTTTGCCAGTACTTAGATGTTTCTTTGTTCTTTTGCTGGTATAATCAGGAAAAGGACTAAAAGACCTTTCAGCCAATAATAATTAAAAAAATAAGACAGCTTCTGAAGTTCAGATTCTCTTCCCTTATGAGGATAATATTGTTACAGCATTTTATGACCTAATGCACACAAATTTCAGTGCCCTCACTAAACGTGAGCCGACGTTAAGTCATTTCATAAATGAACAGGTAGTTTCAACCTTGGTTATTTGAGTGATGTTGATATTCCTGTGGACAAAGTTCTACTTCTCACCTTTTTTTTTCTGATCAATTATTCTGGATATTAATTTCTGTGTGCTAAACTTCTACACGCCTGTTAAAAATTTTACATTTTTAGTAAACATGGGTCTAGTACCTGATTTGATGTCTGCATCGGTTTGTTCTAGTGACTCAAGTGAAAACCTCATAATAGCCTTGGTGAGAAAAATAAGATTAAGCTTTCTGCTTGGGGGGAATATATTTCTCTATCCCTGAGCAATGTTGATGCTAGCATGATTTTAGACACTGTGTTTCTGAGTCAAGCTGCTGTGTGTGCATGCAGAGCAGCCAAAAAATGTCTAATACTTTTCAATACGTGGCATTGGGGTTTTTCTTCTACTACTTCTACTTTGTTTGGTTGGTGCCTTTGGGCAATGAACTGCTCCTTCAGGTTGGAAAGCTTATGAAATTTAAAAAAAGTCTTGACGATTGGAAAAAGAAAAGGCAGAAAGAGAAATAAAGGACACACAACTCCTGCTTACAGGGCATACTCTGTGCTGGGTTGGTAAAAGATGAGCTAACACGTTCACTGAAGTGGAACTTGTTAAAGGTTTAGGTATGTTGTGTTTAATTTTTGGTGGTTTTTAGAGATAGAGCTGAGGGAATAATGGAAAAAACACAGAATCCGTGTAGTTTCTAAGCAATTGATAGTGTTGGAAATGCTACATGCCGTGACTACTACTTCCCAGTCTGTGGTTTTTCCCCAGAGAGTTTACAACACTCGTGTACTGAGCACGTTATTTATTGGAGCAGGGTGGTGAAAGAGTCACACAATATGTGAAGAGGGAAGTGAGTCTAGAAAAATGTAAGGCTCTTACTGTTTTCTTGCTTGTGTCTACTGAAGTAACATGCAAGATACAGCTCCTGCTGCTTACAGTGTGCACCCACAATGGGTGCCTACACAGAGCTTTGGAAGAGCAGAACAGGGTCCTAAAACCACAGATAAACAAATAATACAGTAGGGGTGATACCTGGTGACATAACACAGGTGGAGAGAGGATTGTGGCCACCTGCCTGAGCTTCTGACTATCCCACAGTCCCAGGGATAGTGCTGCTGTGTGTGTTGACCTCAAGAGCACAGCATCAGCATCTCGCAACACAATCTGTTTGGCTTTGGTTGCAGTGCCCTGTTGGTATTGCATGAGATATATGTGTACAGATAGAAATTGAGAAGCTCTCAGGACAGCAAAGAAAACAGAGTTATTCTATGGAGCAATGAGTGCTCTTCCTGGCTAGGGCACTGTTGTAAAATGGTGTAGAAAACTGCGTGTGAAGTTTTACGCAGTGGTTAGTATTGATAGGGAGCATCCTGACTTGCTAAAGGCCAGTCTATTGATAAACCAGTCAGGAATAGGGGACTTAAAAGCTTCAGAAATAATTTTCTGCCATGCATCGATGTGCAAGTTGGGATACAGATCATAAGTCTCTTGGTCAGCAGACATGCAAGAGACTTCTCTGTTGCAGCACGGCGTTTAATTTTCCACTGAGTTCTCTGGTATTTCCTTATACCTTGTTCTTTTGTAGGCTTTGTTGTTGTTTTTCTCAGCTCTACAGGAGATCACATAAATACAAACGCCCGCGCACAAGGTATGACTTGAGTTACCGTCGCACCCTGGAGAGTAATACTGCTTGCTGGTTTTACATGTCTCTCGTGTAGGAGGATTTTCACGTGATGTTGCTTGAACAGAGGGACGGGGAGGCAGGAACAATGTCCCTCTATACACCACCGGGCCCGCATTGTTCTGCGTGTAGCCCGCTGATGAACGTGAGATGGCAAAGTCATCGTCATTAGGCGGAATTTAATAGTGAATCAAAGTTCGAAGGGAGAATAGGCTGATCTCAGCTTTAGCCTCCCTTGGGTGCTGCTGAAAGATTAGAGGGAAAGAGCAGGGCCTTGCTAAGTTGAATGTATCAGATTGTTTTTCAGGAATAGTTATGTCTCTTGTAAACCCCTGAGAAACACCCACTTTAACTCTTTGGAAAAACAGATCCCACAGAGGCTTGGGAAGGAAAGGGGAAAAGGACCTGTGAAGGAGGGAAAAGTGAAGCTTGGTTTTGTTTCTCTGCTGCCTATTGGAGCCGGAATCATTTCACTGTTCAGGAATTCCAGTTTGGATAAGTTAAGCTATGGTTTTCCCTAAGAAATGAAATCACTAAACCTTATTGTGCATATGTGACATAAAGGAGGCAGGCTCTAGGAAGACTGGAAGTATGATCTTATTAGTTTTCCATATACTTTTGCCATCCTAAACCCTTCAGTGTTGGGAGATTTTTTTTTTATTTGTTTTTGGAAATTTGTTGTAAGTTCTCCATGTAATTTCTCAATGCTGCGCATGGGGCATGGGTGATGGCTGTCACCTTGGGGCAGTGAAGCAGTTAATGTAGAGTGTGAAGAGGGGGAGTGACCCTAGGAAAACTCACCTACCAGCACCTGTACTTCAGGATCAGACAAAGCAAACAATAAGAAAGCAAAATGCGTTAGGTGATCTTCCTCCTGTGGTCCCTGCAGTGTCGCTGGGCACCAGCAGCTCGCCTCTTATTTCCAGCTTCTTTTCAGTTGAGGCACTTGGTGAAAAGACGGATGATGGCAGCTCAGTGTATCGGAGCCTGGTGATCAGCTGGGTTGTCCCAGCAGCTTTATTCTTTTGTTAATGCACTGGGATGTGTTATGTAGCAGTGATAAAATCGCTACAAAGAAAGCTAAACATCAGCCAGAGAGATCTCCACCTAGATACAGAGGTAAAAAACCCCAATAAAATAGGCAAAACTGGCTTTGGGGCCCCTTCTTTTTCTCCCTGCATCCCCAGGAGCCTGGCTCCACTGGGCCATACTGGAGCTTATCTCCAATAGCATCCTGAGTATCTACCCTGTTCCTTGAAGAAATCAAGGCAGCTTCTTACCCAATAAACTTCCCCACAAAGTTCCTTGGGGATTGTTTCTGTGTTCTATCCAGTCATATCAGTGGGAATACTGGAATATGACCTTTATGACCTTTCAGCCTTTGGTTGCTTAGGGGAAGTGGAAGCTCTTGAGGATGCAAGGTTGTTTGGGGGGTGGCGGGTGTTGGTAAGTCTTTTGCTTTATGTTCAGGAAATAGAACAAATTGGGGGGGCTGTGGATGCTTATTTTAGTTTGGTCTTTTTAGGTTAGAGCTGCTAATGCTTTGCAGTGCTTCTCTGTGTCTCACATTGTTGACATTTTTTTGGTTTGACACCTTTGCATTTCTGTTGATTCATGTTATTGCAGAAAACAGAATTTGAGTAGCACTGAAACTTTTCCTACTTGCTTTGCCAAGCCTCTGCTTCAGAATTCATGTGAATGCCCAGCAATCTCTGCTTCAGACCTCCTTGTCCTCCTTTGTGACCAGAGGAAAGCCACCGAATAAGAAATTATACCCCCGCTGCATCCCATCTGGGACTTCCCTGCCCACTGGTTTCTCTGTTTCCTCATGAATGTCAGTGTCCTCTTTCCTACAAGCATTTCCAACAAGTCCGAAGTCTTGGTTTGTTTTCATCTAGGCATGATAAACAAACAAACAAATCCAAACTACTTTTTGTGATGCCCTAAATGTTTCGAGGGTCTCAATAAAAATTCCAGATTGGTTCAGGACAAGGACTTTGGTACACTGCAGGTATGTCTGTTGGCCCAGCCAGCTCTACCTATAGTACGTGGGGTGTCTGCTTGGACATCGGAGCGGATTTTAGCCCAAAATATCCTAGCAAATATTCACAGATTGTGTTCTCTGAGTCAAAGCCACGTCTCACAAAGGACCTATAACTTACAGACAGTCAAAGCACACTCACCTGGGAAAAGGGTTTGAGCCAAACATTTTAGAATAAGAGAGCCAGGATACAAAGGGCAGCAGGAATAATTGCAACATTAGTAGGCAGAAAACTGTAACTAACCATCCTGTCCAGAGAGGCATGACTTTGAATGCTGATCAAGGCTATTTTGTCTTGCTGACCGCTTATAGTTTTGAGAGGTAGACTCATGGGAGTCTTACTAAACCACTAACTCACCATGACTGACCCCAGTGTATGGGCCTTTCACACTACATGACTCTGCGCCAGCAAGCTTGAGTTTACTGATGTGTTTCAGACTAATTAAGGTTGGTTTTCTTTAGCATTTCTAATGAAATTCTACCTTCCCAAAAGTATGTGTGCACACACAAAAAAAGACCCCAACTGAAAACCAAAATGAAATAAGAAGAGCCACACAATAGTAACAAACTATTTTCTTTCTTTGCTTTATTAACCTACATAAATGTCGAGTCTCTTTCCTAAATAGCCTTAGGCAGTACAGATATTTTTTGCTAATAGAAAGATGAGGGGAAAAAAGAATGCTCCTTTTTTTTTTTCCTCAGAAGAGACACTGCCTCTGCAGTCTGCGTGGCTTTCCAAATTTAAACCTGAACATTAAAAGGGGTCAAAGCATTTAGGGAAACACAAAGACTTTGGGGATGGTTGACATTTAAAAAGATCCCTCCATAAGATGTGAGGTTGGGTTGTTTTTTTTAAAAAAATATTTTTCTGTCTAGTAATCTACTTGGCAAAATGCAAAAAGAAAATATCCTCACACAAAAATATGATAATTCCCTAAGAAAATTTTAACCCCCTATCTTGTGTTTACTGTCATTACCACATATAAAAAGAGGGGAGGGGAAATTTAATGTGCAGCTTGTCTCATTTAAGAAATGTGATCTGCCTCCAAAGTTTTGCTTGTTTCTGTTTAAGCCTCTATTAAGAAACAGGTCAGCAGGAGAGCCTTTCGCTGTGTGATGAACAAGAGCAAGCACAGGGGTGGTGCTCTTGAGTTGGGACTGTCATGCATACTTGTTGAAATGCAATTGCAAAGCTGCCTTCAAAAATAGGCTTAGAGCTACCCTCCCTGACCCAGAGAGTTGCTGGCAGTCTGAGACCAGAGTTGGGGAGCCAAGGGGGTGCTTTCGCTGGCTCTGTGCGTGCAACCTAGGAGGAAACTCAGGACTCGTGAAAGAGTCCTGTGCACTCAGAGGCTGTGAATGCTTTCAGGATATTTTCGGTAACCTCAAAACCGAAAGGTTTTCCTGACCTGTAGACATCAGTATTGCATGGTTTTACCTGGCACCATGCTGGACAAGTTCCACTTGTCCATCTAGGAAGGGTTCTTGAAAAAATTGTTTGGGCAGACATAAAAATAGGTAATTTTTCCACTGTGTGGGTGTTTATGTATGCATTGGCATGTATAGATACAGGATAGAAAAAGCATAGCTATACATTCTACAGTATGTTGGTGTCATTTGCTTGTTACTGATGGGGGTGAGTGCACGTGTGTATATAATATGCAGGGGGTGTGTGCATATATTGAGAGTAAATCAGTGGTGAGGTGAACAGGAATAACAGTGGTTCCACCATTACATTTGAGTTCTCAGTTCATGAAAACTGCACTAGACATTGCCTGTAAATATAGTCCCTTAGAGTTTCAGAACAGGGAATAAAATTCTAAAAGGGTAAAAATGAAAATTTGTCCCGCTTGTTGCAGTGAAACCAGAGAGTTATAAAGGACCTCTGAACAATATTGAGTTTGGGGTAGCACAATCACATCACAAAAGATTTACCTTCACTCTCCAAACTCAATATAGGGCAATAACAATCTATTACAAGCAGAGCAATACAACGTCAAAGGAATATTTAAAAGAACTAGACAGAACCTTTAAATCACCAAAATTGAGTTAGGTTCTCCCAAAGGAAATACCCTGGGGACAATTCCTAGCAGGATTTTCCAGAAGTGTTGTTAACTTACCAAAAGTTATATTTAATGTATATCTTAAATATAACCAGTAATCTGGCTGCTTCTAAAGACCTAGAGGACAGTAAGCAAAAGGCACCAGTCCTTAAGGAATTGTTAGGGTGGCAAAGTTATAATGACTGCTGTGTACAAGAATGTCACCTGCCCCTAGGTTAACAGAAATGATTCTGCTGTAACGCCTCTGTCTCTGCATCAGCTGTGGAAGTAAGACTTGGAAGATGTACAATATATGCTGTCCCATAAGTGGGCAAGTCAGCCTGAAGAAGGAGGAGATGGGATATGTGCCATGTGTCTCTAACAGTCTAATTACGCAAGTGACAAAACCAGCAGGTATAGTGAAGGGTACGGAGACTCTAGCAACATACTGGATCTCCAGGCAGAATTCTGGCTGATGCTCCTTTTTTCAGTTGCTATTTATTCTTGCCATAAATAAGGATTTATAAAAACAGCTATACCTCGGTAAACGCTTGAAAGCAGCTAGCGCTGGTGTTGCATCAAATGACCTCTCTTTTACAAAACATAGCTTTGTAAAATGTCCCTTTGCTGCCTATTCAGCACAATGCAATAGTTTGCGGCTAGACCAAGGGAGGCATTGCTGCAGAGCGATGGGGTATCTGACCAGCAAGAGAAGCAGGTGCTGGCAGTAGTTGCGGAGTTGACCCTTGGATGCTGTAGGGCACTGCAGGAGTCATGTCAGTGCAGTTACAGTGGCCTGTGCCTTCTGGTGGCTAACGCAGTGACAGTGTGGAGCAACCCATGGTGACACAGGAGCAGTAATTCTGTCAGACAAGTCTTGTAGAGCTCCTTTACCAAGTC
This sequence comes from Zapornia atra, assembly GCA_013400835.1. Classification (NCBI taxonomy): domain Eukaryota; kingdom Metazoa; phylum Chordata; class Aves; order Gruiformes; family Rallidae; genus Zapornia; species Zapornia atra. Next base: position 54,872 of record VZTU01002851.1, on the reverse strand, counting down.
TGAAATCCAGGTGATGACTTAGCTGCTCTAGTGACATTTCACATAGGTGACTTGCTCCAAAGACAGTCTTTCTCTGTTACCCTTTTGGTTCCCTTGTGGCATAAAACCAAAACCCTACTGCAGCCCCTGACTAGGGGCATATATAACGTTTTATTTAGCCCACAAGCAAGAACAGCGCTTGCCTAGTGACCAGGACCACCACTGTTTTCACACAGGCTAGAAACCAACTTTGCAACCTGTAACGAGGATAAATGAGATGGAGCTCATGCCTGCTACCCCACTCTTCCAGATGCTGAAAGACGGACAAAAGTGAGTTTGTTCACAGTAGAGATAAAAAAGCAACCAGTGATGAATAAACTGTTGCTCTTAATGACGAGAAAGTACCTTTACTAAGGAGACCTCTGTACAGGCAACTGCCTGGATGCTGATACTTTGAAAACCTCCAGCAAAGGAAACCAGATTTGAGAAGGTGAGCACAACAAAAAGGCCTTCTCCTCTTGTGTCTCACCAGTACCTTTGCTCTAAGGTGTAACAGAGTATGTATAGAGCCATTAAGGAGGCAAAATAGGAATTATTGTGCACCCACATTTCAGGAGAATTTGATTCCAATTAATGGAAGGGGCAGGTTTGGTAGTTAACTAAACTGCCTTCAAATCAAAGGTAATTCAGGGCAGGTCACGGATTGGGTTAACTGCAAAAAGCCTCTTGCTTAAATCCCCAGGTGATACCTGACACACCCAAGCATTAACTTTTTAGATGGGAGTACAGAAGATAAGCTCAGAGTCACACAGTGGTCTCTTTGCATTTGGCCCAAGAACCACGCTTAAAAATACAAACAGGCTGTCCTGCACTGAGGGTGAAATACTTAAATGTCAGAACGGCATTGTTAAGGCTCTATCTGTATGCATAGCAACTATCGTGTGCACAGTGGAGAACAGAGCTCGTTTCGTGAAGGCAAATGGGAATAAAAGCCCCGTATCCTGTTTTAACCATTCCCAGGTGGCTTTGAAAAAAAATTCTTTAGCAATTAAAATGTTATTGACCTCAGTGACATATGTATCATGTCTCTCAAAACCAACAGTAAATATACAAAATGTTTATGTAAATATATACGTTTAGTGCAGGTACTAGTCAACAGAAGGAACATTTCCTCAATGGCTGATGAAAAAACTTTCTGCTGTTTCAAGAGGGTATTGAGAGAGATTGATTAACTTCTTATTTTCTTTCCCCGTGTTCTTCAAAGGGACTATTGTAGGACATCGGGCCACATAATCCCACCTTTACACTGCAATGCATAGGAGAGAGGTGGGGAGTGCAAGAAGCCACATTGTTCCCAGATCTCTGTGAAAGAGCTGGGTACCACGGTAATACATACGTTTAGGTAACACAACAAGTGTTTTCTGTCCTGAAAATGACCTGGGCATGCCAGGAAAAACAGGCTGTGATGCATACTCATCTCTTCAGACCTGATAGTCTGGAAAAAATGAGAGGCCTCTTTGCTTCCATGGGTGGGGAAGGGTCTCTGCCTGCACCCCATTTTGTGACTCTGAGAGCGGCGCTGGTAACTGCTGCAAGGTTGTTGGTTTTGTGTATACAATAATATGGGGATTACCGGTCATGTTGCTGCAAAACTAACTTGTAATTACTTCACTGAGCTGCACAGCCTGATGAATGGTGACAGAGTTAGCGCAGTCGTACACCCATTCAGCCTGAAGCAGAAGCGGTCTAGGTACCCTGCTGCAGTCACACTGACTGCTGGCAGTGAAGTGGCATGTTTCCCTGTGCGAGCTGGCTCTTGGAGCATGTTTCTCCCTAGATGGGCTCTTCTATCTGGGAGATCGCATGAAGGTAACAACTTCCAGGGCCTGGTAATGGAAAGCTTGGGGTCTATTAAGAAATGCAGTTTGAGTATTTAAAGGAATGTTTAGAGGGAAGGGGCACTACACTAATTGTTGCATTCATTTTGCTGCTATGTAGAGAAGTTTTCTGAGAAGGAGCTGGGTAAAAAGAACAAAAAGAAGTAATTCAGAAGAGTAGTTCCCTTTTATTCCTTTAAGGTAGTGAGTTGGGGCCTTTTGGCTTTCCCATGTATTTATGGGAATACATCTGCATTGAGACAGGGAAGAGGAACAAAGAGAACCAAGCCAGCAGCAAGAAGAGAACATGAGAATAGCCATGAAGAAGTGTTGTTAGGGCAGTCTGGAGTTGGTCAGGCAGTGCTCCCTCTGTTAGGGGTTGCGGGTCTCCTGGGAAGGAACTTGGGAAGAGATGTGGCAGGAAAGGGGATGTCCTCATCAGTCAGAAAGAAAAGCTGGCTGTGGCCAGGGCTAGGAACAAAACTTCAGAGGGAAATTTCTTTAGGGGAACAAGGTCTGCTCCAGTCTTTATGTTCCTTTTTACCACCAACCTTGATTTCTGCAGTGTTTAGCAGAGACAAGGCTATTTGTGTATCTCCCATGGAAGGAGTTAAAAGTAATGAGATTTGCAGCTGACTTTCTCTATATGTATGATTAACGAGTGTGAAATCTGTTGGACTTTCCCCGATTCATATGCTTTCGATTTGCCTATTTTTCATGTGGTGAAAGCCTACATAAAATATATTTGGCATTTTATTAAGAGAAGACAAAAGTCTAATTGTTCTTTTTTTTCCCTCCCCCTTGGATTGCATCCTCAAATCCTATGTAACTGTGTTTGCTCTGCAGAACACCATCATCCAGATGAATTTGTTTGCAGGGTAGAAAGATGTTTTGCCATGGATCTGTAAGGTCTGAATATAGGCTGCTGCAAGATAAAAGTCACTCCAGCATAACATTTTCAGCAGCCTTCATTTTAGATAGGATAAATGTTAGTTATAGAAGTAATCTCTGGAAATTACCATGAACCTGAGAGCTCTCAGAGTTTGAGGTTGCCCGTGAGCTATTTCAGAGACAAGTTTTTACTGTTTTCTGTGAAACTTCAGCAACATCAGGGGTGTTGGACTCGATCTCTTGAGGTCCCTTCAAACCCGTGCAATTCTGTGATTCAGACCAGTTGGCTCTGCTAATGATGCTCAAGCTGTATGAGGCTTAGTCCATGGAAAGCTTTGCTATATCTGTGGGAAAGTGTTGAAAAAGAAGGTTATTCTTAACTGTGAGGGAGCCTGGCAGAATCTGGCCCGATGATAGTGTGTGTTTGGGCAATGTATTCAGACCTTCCTCCTTTTATTAATAAGATATCGTGTGTGGTTGTGGGAGCAAGACAGTGACTCTGGAATCATGTGAAACTAAAACCAGAATAAAGCCATCTCTCTGTTTTCTGAGTGAAGTTTGTAAGTCATGCTGCAAAAATATTATGCAAGCTGTCTGTCTCTTACTCTTGGTCTACTGTCTCTGGACTCAGCTGCGTTAGGTTGGTTTTCTCTTGTACTTTCTCTTGAATCGAGGGGAATGATGAGTAATGATGAGGATGTACCAGTCTCACAAAAGGAGCTGGCACCAAGTGAATTGACACAGGCTAGTTCTAGGCATTTCCTAGAAGAAATTTCTGCTTCCAAGAGAAGCATTTCCCCTTCTACTTACTTATCCAAATCTCTGTTTCTAGCTCCTGTCATGAGTAATTTTGAAGGCAAATCTTTTTATCTTCTAGAAATAGGCTCTTTTTGAGACTCTGTTAAGTCAGAGATTCAACTTCAAGTTAGACTATCAAAGGATGAAGTGTTTCTCTATCAATGTTAAACAAGTCCCTGCTGATTGGGACTGTTGGCAGGAACTGCCTTCCCCTGGGAAAATAAAAGGTATCTTAACATAACCCCTCTGGACCTCAGAGAGCAGTAGTTCAGTAGGTGTTCTCCATCTATATATTCTCATAGTGCTTTTGTTTTCACTTCTGTGATGCTAATAGTTTCCCTCTCTAATTTCTCAGCTAATTAGCTTATCTTTTCCATGCAGGTTGGGGGAATGAAAACATAGCTCCTGCTGGAGCATTCTGATGTTCAGGCAGACATCTTGAGAACACAGATCGAACTGATAGTAGGCTACTTTATAGGGCCTTAAAAGCTACTAAGAAACTAGCAAGGCCCATTAGACTTTCTGTCATGCATATGATGAGAAAAATATACCAGCATAAAATCCGCTTTATTGTCCTACCGTGACAGCAGCAGCTATTGTGCCGAGAAGCTTTTTGGACAGTAGCTCCACCTTAGTGTTTCTGCTCTGTTGGCTTGTGGGGTTTTGGGGACGGTATCCAAACAGAGGGGCTTTGTGATAGGCTATCAGTGACCCATGAGGAGTATAACACACAAACCGCTGGTTTGACAAGAAGGAAAAGCTCAATAAAAGCAGAGTGACCTCTCTCAGTTTCCCATTTCAAGCCTGAGCATTTACTTCCTTGCACAAAGATTGGTTTGGAGAGCTGGTACAACATGATATTCCAGGCTCTTTTCACGGCGAGCAGAGTTGAGCTGGCTTTTCTTAGAGGTGTTTCTCCTTTGTATTTCCCTTCCTAGTATCTTTAAACAGAGAGGAGAAAATATTGCACTTTAACAGGGGTCTGCATTACTTTGTACCATAAATATTTTGCATCTACTGAGCTAGAAATTAATGGTGAATGATGATTTTGCCTGAAGTTCTACTTTATAGTCTAATCTATAAAGAAAAGAAGTGATTACTAGTTCTTTTGTCTTCAACTGATTGCTAAATAATTATTCGACCTTTAATAATAATCATTCTGTGGTTATATTGCAACTTATGTGCTGGAGAACCTGGGAGAACTTACAGTTTCAAAAACTGCCTGTATGACTGATTCAGAGAAATCTTTTCCATAGTTCCCTGTGAAAGGGATTGTGGTCTTTTATCATCAGGTTCCAGCTGACACTTTATCCAGAAATTCAGTAGTCAGCATGGAGTTACCTGTGCCAAGCTTTACCAGGGCAAGGAGTTAGCCCTTTCCTTCCCCTCGGATGGACGGTATATTCATGGAGCACAGGTGTTCAGAACTGACACTCTGGTAATTCTTCTCATAACATTTTTTAAAATTCACTTTGGTTTGAGCTTCTCTTAGGAAACGCCTGGAAAGCAGTCAGGTTGGTGAATTTGAGTTGACTTTTGATGGAGTAAGCCTATTGTCTTGGAAAGACTTTTTCCTCTTCACCCTTCCCTTCTTGAGACACTCTGTGTCAGCAAGTGTTTCAGTTCCTCTCTGGTGAAGCATAATGTTTATGTGAATTTGTGTGTCATAACCTCTGGGCACGGCTGCTGTGAGATGGTATTTGTATTTCTGCTCATCCAGGATGGACCTTGACTACTTCTGGGAGTCCCAGTTGAGCTTCTGTCTCTTAAAATACTCCAGCCAAACAAAATGCTTGGGGATACTAGACCTGTCATGTACAGCCCTAACAGTGTGGTCAGGAAGGGCCTGATGGTATAGCCAGTGATTGGCAGATGCTGCTTAGTCTTAATTTCTTATTTTCCAGGTGAGTTTCCAGACTGTTGTGCAACTACTCCTGCCACCTGCCCTCTTGTGTTTATGACACTGTGGCAGGGGAAATTTGCACAAAGCCCCCTCATAGAGCTGTCTTTTACCCCAGGTGCTGGCCAAAGATGATAGCTGATGTACTTTTTTTTTTTCTTAGAAATTATCTTGGTGCTGTTCATAGATCTTACCTGCTGAGGCTCAGTCTGGCTTTCTGAATGTGGCAATGTGATCTATTGCTGATAGAGGCTTTTGGTGTGTCTCCAGAATGTATTTTAATGTGGTTTGTATTCAGTAGCGTTGTTTCCCTATTAAGACTGCCCTGCCCTTAATAAGATGCTCACTGCTTGCTTGCATATGAGGAAAGTGAAATAGGGCTTTTGGAAGTTGTTTTCCAACTAATTTTCCAAGAATGTGTTAAAATCAAAGTACTGGTGATTTTGCTTCATGATAGACCATTGTGGGCTTTTTCTGATTGAACTTTGAGAGAGAATAGCTGAGTATTCTAAATTACATTTACCTTAACGTTTACTGGAATTTGGGCATTAATGTTTGGAGGACTCTTTAAAAGAAGAATCATTCCTACATTTAACAAATTTCACTAGTCACCAGAGTCCAATTCATTATTTCTGAAAGAATAATATCTTGAAAAAAGATTGCCAGGTCCCCTTAGTCTTAGACTAAAGCAGTGAAAACCACCAGCCCTTACTGGTTTGCGTTACAGTTTTTATTTAGGGACGATAGATTTTAGAGAAAATAGATAGATTTGCATGCATATTTTTCCTGTGAAAAAAACAAAACTCACATCGCTTTTACATACCTGTGAACAGCATTTTTCTCACTTAAGTAATGACAGCTTCTCTGAGTGAGTGAAGCCAGCTATTGGTGGCAACAAAGCTGTTCCCTGACTGGGGTAATCAATCATAATTGCTGAAATTAATCCATGCATAAACGCTGAGCTTCAGCTTTTAACTATCCGCTGGCTATGACCTCTGATTTTAATTTTCATCTCCCAGTTCCAGAAATATGAAACTCATAGTGACAATGTCAGGGTCACTTCTGGCGCTGCCGCCGAGGGTTTAAAAGGCTCGCTCGGTCACTTCACGCATGCGGCGCTTCCGGCCTCTCCGGCGCGCTGCTTGACGCCAAGCTCTTAACGGCTCCAGCCAAGAGTCTCAAACAAATCAATAAAATACGTAAACTGTTGAGGCAGAAGGTGATTTAGTTACCAAAAAATACTGCTTTGCACGAGAGTAGTTTGAGGTAAATACACTTTGTTTTAATCAGAAATGGCTATTAGTCTCTTTCAAATTTGCTTTCTTGTCATGAATGTTATTTTTGCTGGACTTTTTTCTTCTTTTTAAAAATAATTTTTCTAAGCATCCTGAAGCTTTCCTTATGATTTAAAAGCAAACTTTTCTTTTTGATTTGGGCTACTGGTAGAAGGACGTGTCTGTGGGTGAGAATTAATGCCGATGGTCCGGTCCCCTGCCAGGCTGCGCTGAGTCCCTCTGCCGTCCCTGCAACCTCTCCCATGCTGCTAAGGTCCATGTCAGACAGAGCCCCCTGTCATGTTCCCCTTTCACTCGCTGCTTTCTTCTGAGAGCTGTCACCACCCCCTGGAAGCACATCCTCAGTGTAGACACAAGGCTCCTACCAGCCCCAGCGGCAGGCTGGAGACGTGAAAGTAAAATTTATGTCTGGTGGGACTCGGTTTGCATCAGGAGCGTTCAAATTCCAGGTTATGGTGAGTCAGGCTGTGCTTGCACCGGGAATGGGAATCTGGCCTGGATGAGCAGAGAAACTGCTAACAGTGGGAGATGTTTAAAAAGTCTTTGGGGCTTGAAATTCCCTGAAATGCCAGGAGGCAGGATTGTCACCTGCTGCTTAATTTTTAATTGCTTTTCCTCAGGTGGTTATCAATGCCAAACCTGTTAACATATCCCTGCAAAGAGGAGCAGGATGGGGCTGGAGGGACATCACATGGATATCTGGGTTTTTGGTCCTTGGTGTATGCTCACCCTCTTTTTTTCTTTTCTTTCTTTTTTTTTTTGGGTTGTGGGTTTTGTTTTGTTTTTTTAAGGGCCAAATTATAGCCTTATGACTAAAATTTCACGACTAATAGTATCGAGTACAGGTGCTCAGGTACTGGCAGTGCGATTTGCAGGGATGGTCCATGCTGGATGCAGGTGATGCCAGAGGTGTCTGATGGACCTACTGCAGGGCTGTGCATGCAGAGAGGAATGAGGAAAAACTGAGAAACAGTCCTGCATCACAGAAAAAGGAGGGGAAGGAGGGATTCAAACACTGGAGCAGAGATGTGCCTGCAGCCTGTGAAGGGCCCATGGTGGAGCAGGCTTATCCTGCGGGACTGCAGCCTGGGGAAAACTCATGCTGGAGCAGGGGAAAAGTGGGAAGGAGAAAGGAGCAGCAGAGATGTTATTCACATGCCACAATTCCCCACATCCATGCCCCTCTGTCTTGGGAAGGAGGACTGAAGAGGTAGAGGAGTAGGAATGAAGAAGTGAAGGAAATCAGGGATCCAGGGAAAACAGGGAAGAGGGGACATGGAGTGTTTATTTCATTTTTATTTCTCACTTAATTAGGAGTAAATTAAATGAATTTTCCCCAAGTTGACTTTGTTTTGCCCATGATGGCAATTGGTGAGTTCCCTGTCTTTGTCTCAACCCACAACCTTTTCCCATCTTATTTTTCTCCCTGTCTTGTTGAGGGGGAAGTTAAAGAGCAGTTGGGTGGGTGTCTGTCAGCCATCCAAGGTCAACCCATTGCAGTGAGACAAATTTGGATGGTGGGTGCAAAATTTTATTTATTTCATCTATTCATTAGATATTGAGGACAAAAGCACTTGCAAGTTACAGCAGTACTGCAAAAAAACCAGTCCAACAGAGTCTCCACAGAAATACAGTGGTAAAAATTCCCTGTCATATGTTTTTATCAGATCTTCTTTACCTTGACCAACTGCACAGCTTGCTTCCTCCCCACCTCCTTCCCCTCTCCTCCCCAAAATGTTCCTTCAGACCAAAAGCAAATTTGTTGTAAGACTGAGCAACCTCTTCAAAGGGCTGTCATCAGGGGCTGTTTAAATTCAGGTCTCGATGGATGCTCTCAATTCAGGACTGCTGCAAATAAAACATGGAAGTACCTCATATGAACTGGATGTCTCTTTTTGGAGTAACTTGTATTTAGACTCTTTCCCTGTCCACATACCTCTCTGCCCCAAATCTCTATTTCCTTGCCAAGTCATGCAAGCCTCTGATCTATTTCTCTCAACTGAATTTCCAGACTCCAAATAGAAAGGAATACAAAAGTTGTACCATTAGTCTGCATCACCCCTTGTCACCCCTTCATGTCACAGCTGAGTTCAACCAGATTAGACTCAAAGCAGAAGCCTCTTGACTTCCAGAGCAAGGGAGCTTGTGGCACTCTTGCTTCCCTGAAATGTCCTCTTTGTTAGCATTTGCTTTTCTCACAGTGCCTTCCTTCTCCAGTGCCAACCTTCTGGGCACAATTCAAACCAGTCCTTCCAAACATTTGTATATGAGGTGAAATTTCAGATTTGGGAGGTTTATTGCTGTCTGAGCTGGAAGTGACTTCATTAATATGTTGGTACAGTTCTGTTCTTGAACAAGATGTGCAGCTGTTGTGTTAGCTCCTCAATGTATCAATAAGATGGGATGTGCTGCATGTGCAATGGATTCATACTTGCCCACTACAGTTGAAGGAAAATTGTCTTGTATGACAGGTTACTTCCAACTATAATCAAATACAACAAATAATCCTACAGATACAAATGGATTCATTCTATGAACACCTTATTTATCTCTTTTCCCAATTTCAGTTTGAGTTCTATGAGTCTACAGAGTTAGGGCATCTTATGAAATGCAAATGACAACATTTTTCCTAAACATGCATTTTCCCAAGTTAATTAACTTATCAGATCTATTCTAATAGTTCACTGAAACTCCTAAATTCTTTTGCCTGAGTTAAACACCAGTGATAAATGTGGGGTTTACTTTCTCTTGCTTACATGAAAATCACTAACTGTGCTTTTGTAGCTGTGCACAGAAAATCCTGTTGACTTTTCTTTCCTTCTTTTTGAGAGGATAGACCTTTAATCTCCACCTGGTCCTAGTCTCACTCTGGTCTATGTATCTAAGATCTCTAGAGAACTGTCCTACATGTTGATGAATGTATTTAGTCATCTCCAACTGAAAGGATTATCATGCATTGGAACAGGCTGCCCAGGGAGGTGGTGGAGTCACCATTCCTGGAGGTATTTAAAAGGTGTGTAGATGAAGTCCTTAAGAACATGAGGTGGACTAGTTAGAGTTAGGCTATGGATGGACTTAATCTAAAGCATCTCTTCCAACCCAGGCGACTCTATGATTTGCAGCTTGGCTTTAGAAGCCAAGTATTTTCTACAGTTAATGTGAAGACTGTTTCCTCTGCCCCTAGGAAGTGATGGTAGTAGATATACAGGTATTACAAAACACTTGACCAACACAAATCATGCCCAAATCAGCCAATGCCCAATAATAATGGGGAGTGTTAATCTTATCAGCATCATGCTAAATGGACAAACAGGATAAAATGTCATATTCAAGTCTACATTCCTTGTGTGTCAAACACTGCCCTTCTGCTAGCCAAAATCTGCAACTAAGTTACACATATTTTAAAACTTATATATATTAAAAGGTGGCAAATGTTCTCAATGAAAGCAGCAACATGTCCTCCATCTGGATGGTGAATGCTGCTTAGAAGTCCTTCTGCGCTAACAGTTAAGCTATAAACTGTGGGTGTGTTTAATAGGTATTGTACAAAACTGAATTTTGAAGCATTTTTTTTTAATAGGTTGGTAATTCTGACATTACTTTTTTATGAGAAAAAGGATCAGTTTAATATAGCATGGAACAAACTTTGCTCATGTTTGAGGTTATGAATTACAGAAGTTTAAAGACTTCAGTAGTTTTCATCACCTGGCTGCTAAATATGACTAAGTGAAAAACAGGACAGAAAACAGGACTGCAGATTTAAGGCTGCAGCCTAAGGAGCAGCTGCTGAATATTGTTCAATGATAAGAGCTATTTTTGCCTTCCAGAAGGAGAAACTGCCTAACACCAGCAGTTCTTAGTGAGTTTTTCAGCTGTGTTGTGGGTTTGGTTGTTTGGGTTTGGTTTGGTTTTGCTGTTATTTGGATACATGCCCTTTTTTTTTTTTCTAATGCATCTTTAGGCAGGAAACAATCTTCTGGCCAGTGGTAATCCACACCTAAAACTGGGGAAGCATGGCCTTAATTGAGTAACCAATTTAGCTCAGGGCTGTGCTGCACAATAAAGTTCTCCCAAGTGATGTACTTATTTGAAGAACGAAGACCATCTTTTGACAGAAGGGAAATTGTCAGGGCAGGGGAAAAGTGTGTGAAGTGTTGCTATTCAAACAGTGAGTTTCTCTATGCAGCAGTGTCCCAGGATTTACCAGCTCTGTGGTCAAGCCCTTACTCTTATTTAGCTTTACAACTTTTGTTGAAACTTTGACAACAGAGTTGACAGACAGCCAAGGTAGCATCATGTTTCATGGCACAGTCAGCCTATGACCTGCTTCATGTTTACAGAACTATATCTAAAAGGTTTTTCTCTTCTGTTATGAGATCAGAAGCTTTTAGACACAAAACAGTCTGAAAGTGGAGGTGCCAGGAGGTGACACGAGTGGGAGTTCATTCCCTTATCAAATGCAATGTTATTTCAAGGCAGCAAAGAGTCCAATATTCCATCCTGTGTCAGTTAGGAGGCTGCTGTGGAGAGCGGCAGATTTTATGATATGGAGCAGACTCATCTCTGTCACTCCCAAGAAAATCCTGTTGTTCTCTTAGCCTTAGTAGCGTTGTCCAAACACACGCTGTAGTACAGATCAGCCCAGAAATGAACAAGTCCTCTCTTGGACTCCTGTGATCTATGCTGAAGGTTTCTGCAAATGTGCATAGAAAACAATTCTCATCAGGTTCTTCTAAACAGCTTGAGAAGGAAAGTTGTTTGGCTTCCCCCCCTGCATCCCCCAGTGACAGCATATCAACTGTTTTGGAGAATAGGAGCTTTAGGAGCTTTTGTCACCTCCCACCCCTCGTGTGCACAGCCTGGGTAAGCACCAGCATGGATACTAGGTACTGTTCTCTTTGCATTTTTTTCTCTCTATTAATTACCCAGGCTTGTGATGCTGGGCTCTCAATGCAGTTGACCCTGCTCTTTCCCAAAGGCATGCTTAGGGAATGCCTGCCAGTCACTAGTTTCCAGGCTATTAGGGAAACAATACTTTTTTTTTTTTTTTTTCCAGGTTCCAGTGAAACAACTTGCTTCGCATTCAGTTCTTGGATTGCAGTTAATTGCACCTAAAGTGCTTCTTAGCCTTTCTAGCTTTTCTCTCTATTCTTACTTTAAGACTGTACCATGACACTTCAAAATTTTTCCCTCAGCTTTATTGTTTTGTTTAAAAGTCATCTTTAATGCTAACCACACCCTGTAACTGACTGATCTAAGTGATGTGCTAGGTTTGATGCTTGTCATAACGTGGCATAGGGGTGACCTACTCTGATTCATTTAGACTATCCTGTCTTGAGTACTGGCAGTCTCCTATTCTGTGGGATCTCGGCATCGTTTCTTCATGCTTCAAAGCTGTCCATCAGGATTTGGAACCAGATATTGGTACGATGGTTATGGATATGAATGCTGTGTGTGGTGGGTATTTGCAGTGTGAAGAACTACTGGCTCCCTCTGGTTCAGGTGAAGCGAGCTTTAGTTTGTTCATGACTGAATGCCTGGGAGCTGCCGGAGCAGCCTCAGCCAGTTTAAAGCACTGATCCTGCAAGCCCCTCACAAAGACTTCAATGTTGATAATATACCTTGATAATTAGGAGTAGAATCCAAACAGGCAGGAAGATACAGGGGCGTTAGGAAATCTTGTTCTTAAAACGTAGGTGTCTAAGGGGTGGCTTCTGCGCCAGAAATGACTGAGCAGGCTTGAACTCTTCAGCTTGCAACAGAGGGAACTTCCTGGGAGAATAGTAGAGATCAACAAAATAAGGAGCAACACAGGGAGAATGTACAGGGATGTGCTGTTTGCTGCTTCATCTAATCCAAAATGTGCAACTGTCAGATGATGTGAGGAAGAACCAGGGTCAAAATGAATGCAAGGAGATGATTTCTTCATCCTGGCATGAAGTAGCTGCATGGAACATCTTCTGAAAGGGTGTTCTGGATTAAAAAAGTTTAGAGGTACAAGGGGAGAACAGGGAAATGGCTACAAGACAGATCCATGTAGGATTAGTAAATAATACTAACCATGTCGCTGCTCTTGAGAAATATTCTGAGCTGAAAGCAGCCTGAGGCTGAGACAATAGCTGGGGGAAGTGTCATGTATTTTGCCCTTTTCTCAGGCACCTACCTCTGGCCATCACCAGAGACCCTGGCCTAGAGGGGCCCTTGGGCTGAATCAGCATGGCTTTCTCTGTGCTCCCCAACCATAATTGACACTGTTTGTTGTGAGACTCCACTAAATGAAGTCTGTATTTTGCTTTGAACCCTGATAGAGGACTTCTTCCTCTCCTTAGACTGTGCCTGAGGCAAGATTTCAGTCCCACCCAGCAAGTCTCAGTAAAAGATGGAGGCTGTTTTGCATCCCCTTCAGGGTTACGAGCTCCAGTGAAGACATTTGCTGTTTTCATCAGAGACTTACGTAATATAGCACATACATTAGCATACGTGAAAAGTTTTAGTATAGATTACTGCAACGTAACCTATTGGCAAATATTCTACTTGTGTAATGCCCTAAAAGAGGGGAAGATTTTATTTGCCACCCAGATCAACTTCCGAGACACACTTAATGTAGAGTCTAAAAAAAATGCTGCCGTTGTAAGAGGCAAAGCTGACAGATGCAGGTTGTGTGGCTTTAAATTAAAAAATCTTGTAAAGATATATATATATATAAAAGAGAATACAATGCTCTAAAACAAAAGTAAATAAAAATTCAATGGGCTTTCATATACTGGTGTTTGTACTCAGAAAGCAAGGTTTAATAAAATTCTTTAATTTTATGGCAGAAGACATGTCAAGTGCAGTTTACATTTCTCAGCCAATAATCATATTTTCTTGTAAGTGCCTGATACGTTTATTTTTTAGAGACAGACACAACAAATAATAAGAGTTTTTATTTGAGAGGAGAAACAAGCATTTTTATCAAGATGAAAGGGGTATAATAAATTTATGAGACCTCACATACAGCTATAATATAATAAATTAGGAGGATTAATGGAATTGTGGGCTACAGTAACCCTCACTAGTAGAATGCCTATTTTATGGGGCTTGATAATATAGTTTATCATTGACTCCATGGGAATTCCCACAATATATTAGCTGTGGTGTAACAATAAAGCACACACAGTAAGAGGCATGTCTCTTTTGACACACATTCTCTTCCCACACTTATTTTACCAGGGAAACAACTCCGGTGCAGTTTAATTAAACTGCACCGCAATGAATTAGTCCAGGTCTTAGACCCTGACAGTGAGGAGCCTGGCATTACCACAGGGGGCTGTCCCCCTGTGACACGAGAGACTGCGGAAAACCTGGGAAAAAAAGTGTAGGGTGTCTCAAGTGACACTGTCACTGTGCAAGGCCTTAGCTGTCAATCACCAGACCTGGAAAAAAGCTCAGACCCCTTTGCCTTCAACTTTTTCTGCCCACATTTGTTCGTTTCGTTCTGACCTTTAGGAGGAGACCAGAAAGTGATGTGGAGAGGCATTTAGTTGTCCCCTCTTATGAAGGAGGCAGATCTTGGTGGCAGATAAAACCCTACGTCAGCTGATGAGACTTCTGTTTATCTGCGTGATTTTACAAGTTTTCAGGAATAGGAATGAATCAAAGACAGGATTCTAAAGAGAAGTGGGTTTTTTTCTTTTTTTGAAAGGGGAGGTGGCATGGGGAAGTGTCAGTATCTGAATCCAAGTGGGAAATGTTGAGGTTACACAAGCAGATGGAAATCGCACTGCCCCAGCCCGTGGGATTCCCTGGTGCTATACAGGCCACGGCACTTCTTTTGAAACAGAACGTGCTTTTCTAGGGAAAAAAAATATTTCTCTCTGTATTTAGCCATCAGTAGGAACGAAACGTGACAGTCTTTGGGAACTGAGTGATTTGTTAACAACTGTCCCATTTTAAAAAGGGGCATCCAATCTTGTGGATGAGCTTACCCAAGTTACTGTTCAGTGGTGTCATATAACAAGTGTGTAACGGCTTGAGTTAAATCGACTGAAGAGCGATCTGCTACTGAATTCCTGTTCACTCGGGAGTATTTAAAGAGTGTGATCAAGTCACCTTAACTGGCGTACATGGAGGCCTTCAGTCTCCCAATAAATTATATTTTCCACTGCTTTGATCAATGCTTTGTATCTTGTATCTGTCACTAGTACACTGAAACAATCATAAGGTGGTATGCTCTTCAAAGAAAATAAATTGATAATGATTCTTAAAGCAAAAAAAAAATTGAATTGTATAATTCTCATGATCTTGGAGGGACATTTAATACAGACAACAGTATTTCCCTGGAGGTGTATGTTGGAACCTATAGTAAAGTAATTCCCAATAAACCAGCGAAAAAGTCATCCATTATTTATAGATACGCCTGTACAGAACCTTTTATTAATTCATGAAAACAAGAATTTTTAGTGAGTGTACCTTGCCAGACTCCACACTTTTTTGAACATACATGCCACAGAGGAATTCATTAGACAATGGCAATTAGATCTCTAATCATATGGCACTGCTGGAATTACTGCACTCTATTTAAATGCCAGACATGGTACTTTAGTGATTGGTTCATCCCGTCGCCACATTTCCATCGGCTACCGAGCCTGAGAAATGACAGTCACATTAGATGTCATGTAAAGCATCTGACCTTGCTCTCCCAGCACTTGATCTTTGCACTTCAAGAGGACATTTATCATTGTACTGCAGAGACAGAACTCAGGTGGTTCAGCTCCACCACCCGTTTTCATGTTACAAAGGCATTATAACATTCCCTTAACTTTATCCTTCTGTTGCAGGAAGGGTTGAAATAAAATTTCTCTACCGGCTGGCCAGGTGGATTTACTCAGTGGAGGGAGAGAAGTGCAGGTTCCTGTGGGTCAAAAGACTAGAAAGAAGAGGTGTGTTCAGTCTCAGAGGATGTACTCCTCAACTCATACAAATTTCTAATGCTCGTAACTGCTTTGCTAGTAGAGTCAAAGACTTTTATTAATCAATTTTTCACTGCTTTGTTCATTTTATGACACAGGGAAGGCAGAGGTCAGAGATTTTCAAGTGGAATAAATATAGCAGATAACAGCAGCCGTAGCTGCAAAACAATGGTCCCTCAGCTTCAAAAGAAAGAGGAAAATCCCATCTGTAACTAGCAAACTTTCTATTACATTTCTTTGAATGTTGAAAATAACGGCTGTGACCACAGTTATATTCTCAGCTACACATGTGAAGTTTCGGGGGGACTTCAGCTCAGTCTCTGTGAAGGATTTGACTTGATGTGCTATTCCCTAAAGGAATAAGGTAGAGAGTTCCTTTTATTTTCCTTTTTTTTTTTTTAATGCTAAATTCTCATAAGACAGCTGGTTAGAACTGTCTCAGATGCTGGTGTTTCAGTTTGTAGGTTTCTCTGTGTAACAGAGATGGGTTAGTGTAAACCGTGGGTCTGAAAGCTGCCATTAATTCCCATCCCTGTGGATGAACTGACTGGGGGTGAGGGAAGTTTGCATCCAATTACAGACTGGAAGTTTGGGGCATACATCTTCTCTTAACACACAAAGAAATAAATCTGCAACTGAAATAGCTTTTAAAAATAACTACTGCAAAGTTGGGTTGATTTCGCTTCAGGCATAGTATTCTTTTCAGGGACTTTTACCTGGGATTCTGTCATCAGTGCTACTCACAAGTGGAGTTTTTTGGAGGCAGACAAGGAAAGTGGTGTTTACAGGCGTCACCTTGTCTGACTACCCACTCTTTAATTTTTTTCATGACGACAATTTTTATCCCATCTATTAACCTCAGTTTGCCACAATAACTAAACAAAACTTGCTGTGATTATGGAAAGGTACAGAGAGGGGTAAGAGAATATAAGTTGGCTGGGAAATTCCTGTAAAACTCAAAACTATTTAGAGGTCTGTTTCTAACACCTGTTTTGACCCACCTTTCAATTTTTAAAACTGATTGTTTACTAATTGATAAAATTACTGTTCAGGAACAAGGTAAAGTTTACTGGGAAATTCTAAGTTATTACTGTTTTTTACTTAACTTTTCAGAGAGATATAAGACTTTTTCCATTAAATTCTCTCCCCACACCCCTTAACTGGTGACAGCTATCACCCACAGGTGACAATCTTCTAGGTCAAGGCTGGGATCTTTCAAAACTGATTCTTTAAGATTAGGTGTGAAAAAATAAAAATACTGATTATAGTTTTAAGTGTTTAAAATTTGGCCTATATTCCTACAGCAGTGAGAACTGTACATGACAAACCAGTGAACAAAGTCACAGCCTGGCATGTCACCTTACTGTGGGAATAGATGTACATTTTGGTTTCTTTGAGAGGCCGGGCAGACTCCATCCCTGTATGCAAGATCAAAGGGAATGCTATTTTGTCTTGTGATTCACCACCATAGTTGTCAGCTCAAACCTCACTGCGGGTTCTTTATTACCGCTGCCAAGTCAAAAGAAGTATGAAACTTCTTTCTTATGCCGAGCTGCAGAAATGAGAGGCAGAAAACCCCAACCCTGTAGCTACAAAATGTACAAAGTTGATCGAGGAGTTAAGAGAGCTTATGTGATGCTAGACTTTCCTTACTACAACGTCTCTTGCCACTGTGGGCATGCTGATGGGATAATTGGCTCTAGCGTGAGTCACGCATGCAGTGCCAAAGGTGAGAGTGAGGGTCAAGGTCAGTGATCTGACAGTGGTGTCCATGGCAGAGGTGATTTTTTGTGACTTGCAATGCTCGCTGAGGGAAGGAGCACTGTTCTGCTGGAAACCCTTTATTTTCTTATTTCACTTCTGACTAGGTCTAGTTTCTTCCTTTAAAACTTTGCTAATTCGTTTCTGTGATCTGAAATTGCAGAATAAATGCATCAGCACATCTGATCACATAGCTTCCATTCATACAAGAGTATTTTAGCAACACAAAGGTAGAGTAAACCTAGAATTCTACATGACAAGGTGAAACCATCTCTCTTTTATGCCATAGCTTTTGCAGCAATGCAACTTTAACCAGAAATGCAATCCATAAATTTCAGCACAACGAAGCAGTTTGGGACCCTCTCACTGCATTTTGTGTGGATGAAGTCTTGCTGGGTCTGAATACACTGAGTGATGGCTGAAATTCACAGCTGTGGGTTTTTTCTCTTAATTGTTGCTTTTCTGGACAGCAGGTGGTTTAAGAGTATGTGGAAATAAAATCTACTAGCAGCAAGTTTATCAGGTGTGCAAATATTATTCTTAAAGTCTGAGGGCTTTGCATAGCTACAATTGAATTTGAAGGCCACGTTGATTCTCTGTACCTGAGCTTTAGACTACTAAATGTAGTTGCTGTTCGCTAGCTGGGCCTCCTGCAGAGGTTCTTGACATCAAAGAGACAAACTAGCTAAGTCATAATTAGCCCCAAGCTTGTTTGGTGTAAATTGTAAACAATATATCAAGTTGACTAATTGTAATGAGTCTAACTAGCAGACACTGAACCTTAGGGATTGGCGCGCCTTGTCACCACATTAGCTCTTGATACGGCATCTGAGAGAAGAGCGATGCGCGGTCTGTGTGCCAGGAATCCCAGCACTTGAACCCGGCGCTGCTTGGGGACATCCATCAATGTCTGCAGCAGGCAGGAGTCAGGTGCCCCTGCTTCTCCAGGGTTTGTGCAAACAGAGCAACTCAGCTGCCAGATTTCTCACGTGAATCTGCATGATTTGGGAGACTTGGAGGTAAAAAGATTGAAAGCCACTAGAGGAAACTTCAAGAAAGTTACAGTCGCCACATCACTTTTGGTGATCCAAGCTGTCTTCTAAACCAGATAATTTCATTAAGGGTACAGCCCAACCCCTTCTTTTGCGCTCCATTTCAAAATGTTCAGTCACCAAAAGGTGACATATCTAATCTATGGGAGGCTCACTAAATATTTATTATTTACTGTGAAGAATTTCCCTGACATCGCACAAAAGCAAACAGCACCGAACTGGGTCAGAGAGAGTCAGTGCATTTTAACAATTGACACGACCCCTTGGACTAGTAATTTTGCCTGACTGATGTGGACTCACCGTGCACCCAATGTCACCACATGCCACTCTGAGGGGAAAAAAGTTGCAGGTTCAAACGCTGTAATGGGCACGATGTGAGAAATGATACCCTGCCTGTGCATGTCTGCTCCATCACAGTATCAACATGATATAGGGACAGACCAAAGATTCCTAGTGGGACAGATCTTCTTTAGCTCATATTAAATCTGAATATAGGAAATACATTACATAAAATATATCTATGTGTGTATAGTAACATAAAAGAACATAGATAAATGTACTTGCGAACCAGCAAGTTCTCATAAGGAAAAGATGTCCTTGTGTTGTTTGGTGAGTCCTTAGCCCCTACCTCTCTTAGCAAGATACTTCTCTCTGTCCTTACTAAGAGAATTTTTCCCTGTTCCTCATCTAAATCTGCTCTTGTATGTCATGATAGTGAACTACGGTGCAAGGAAGCAAATTATGAAAGCTAGAAAAATCTTTCAGAATTAAACTCAGGTACACACTAAGGCATCAAATGTTTGCAAGAATTAAGGAAGGGTTCTTTCATTACTCAGTAAGTGCTCTGCCCTTTTACTTCGCAAATTTAAAATACTTATTGGATTCTTTCTGGCTTTTAAGAGCAACGGGAAGATTTTCTTCCTGTCACATATACAGAAACAGATCCTGATTAGATCATCTTAAACTGCAATTTTGCGTAGACTTCATCCCAAGGCTGGAGCAAAGTACCCATGAAATTCTTAGTCTTGATGCAAACGGAAAAAAACCACTGCCTTCAGTCTCATGAGGACCTGTCGTGAAAAGGGAAAACCTTTTTCTCCTTCCCTTTAAAATCAGTTTAGTGCAAGGCTGAGGAAGCTGGAGGTGGCAGGCAGCTGCCTACCAGCACAGCGTCAAACCCACTCATCCTGTCAGAGCTGCCTTAGTCCCACAGGGTCACGGGAGGAGCGAGCAGTGCAAATGTATTCCAGCCATTAGTCATCTAGTCAGTTGTTATGCTAAACCCAGAAGAAGTAGTTATGAGTTTTACTCAGAGGCTTTCAGGACAGGAAAAGAGTATGTGCAAGAGTCTTAATTTGCCAGTGTCTTCTTTAAAAAGTACCTTACTCTTGCAGTTACTCTTCTGAAGGACGGTAGTGGTCATATTTTATCAGATGTTTTTTGTAAATTATTTCTTGAGTTTCTGTGGTGCCTGTGCAAACTGTATAAACCAGCATTTCAACTGTATCAATTTATCCTTAGCCTGTAATACTACTTCCAATCACTACATGTTACAGTTACCTTTTCTCTTTGATCCTTATTAATCTGATGTTAATTGTTCATAGAAAAAAAAATTCATGTGTTCCTGGATTTCTCATGGATTCTCTCAATCTAAATACTGCAGCTGAAAATTCCTCATATCAAATGGCAACCTTGGGGCTTTGATTCTTTATGAAACTGGGGAAGCTATGCATCCTGCATGCTCTGGAGTGACTAGATTCTGAAGCAAGCAGAATCCACAGGCCAATGCACAACCACTGGAAAAACAAAACAGGTGCTGAATTGATGCGTCCCCAACTGATTTTGTCCATGTCGGTCAGTCTGTGAAATAAAAAAGTTTCTCCTATGTGAGACTCGCTGTCCCCTGGAATCTGAAACCCAAACGCTCCGACTTAGCTGGTTTACTTTAGCACAATGGGACGAACAGTGAGCCTTTGTCATTATGACAAAGGCGTGATATTTGCTTGTCACCAAATCCTACCCAAAAATGAGGGCATTACAGAAGTCACGCTGTATGTCTCAGTTTGTGACAACAACGGTAACCCTGTGGTCCCCTGTATCCCAGGAAACCTATTCCCCATTTTGAAGGGACTCAAGGTATTAACCAGGGGCACACCTGGCAGCCAGTCAGAAGTTTTGTTAGCTCAGAGGGACATTCAGAGCTGCAGATGTGTAGCTCGTGCCCCAGGCTTAACACGGTCCCAAGGCTTAATCTTACACCGATTTGCAGGAACGTGTTTTGGAATTAGCTACAAATAACCTCGCTGTGCCACGGGATGATAGATAACCTTATCACCCCAGTGCTGAGCCGATAAAGGATCAGCCGGGCTCTGCTGGGCACATGCAAGTTGGTGAACTTTGGATTCACCGTTTAATACCTGTGTTATGGGGCCTGCTGTTTGCCAACAGGGCGTGCTTCCCCTGAGGCGAGTCCATGGAAAAGATGCATAAAGCAATTAGGAAGATTGTTATTCTAAAGGGCTGTATCAGCTTACCCTTTTTATTACATTGCTCTCCCCTGGAGAGCTATCACAGGGATCCAAAGAATTGAGCAATAAAACCCCCTACACTTCCATTACCCCTGCATAGCTTTGGTTTGTAACAGCATCATTTTTGGTAAGTAGTTATGTACCTCAGAAAGAAACTTGGGTGGTTTTGTCATGGTTAACCTGGGAAATCAAAGGAAGAGCTTTTGACTGTGACTAACCACTATTTTAATAATACTCAGATAAGATTGCATGATTGACTGAGTTTGCAAGGAAAAGGAAATAAATCTAAAATACAGAAAGACAGCTGGGGTATGTGTGCTTTTTACAACAGGGCTGGAGGACCTAGCAGTCGAAAGCAAAAGTGTTAATTTGTGGTCCATTAGCCATATAATCTGAAAACCATTTATATATAATATAGGATTGTCCTGTGCCTCAGCTAGTGTGGGAAGGTGGGATCCAGCCCCTCATTTCTGCCTGAGTCTACAACCCTGATCTTTTGGTCAAGATGAAACCCCTTATCTCTTATTACCTGCCTTGAATCAAAAACCTCTTATTGCTTGGTCTGTTTGGGTTTTTTTGGGTTTTTTTAATCTATTGGTAATGTTAGTTTAGTAAATACAGCTGTTTTACCAAATCTTGTCTTGATTGGACTTCCCTCTGGTTTAAATGGCTTTATAGATGTGAATATTTTAAAAACTCTCAATTTGCTTTGGAAGAGGTCCTCTAGGTACATCTCATTTGCTTTTATCTCTTTGGGGATCACGTTTGCCAGGAGTAGTACTTTGGGTATGTAATCTAAACCATGTTGTGCCTCCCTTGTGAGAACGCAAGGAGTGAAGCTGATACACCACAACTGAATATTTACACAGAGGTGTATAGATCCCATGGTGTAAATACATGAACACTGATCTTCACTTCAGTCTTGGGCCCATATTAGAGCTTTGAAATTAAATATGATGATAATGAAACAGTTGATGAAGTAATTTTAAGAGTCAAATAAGGATAAGTGAACCATGAGCCGTATTTGTAGCCACTGGAAACGGAACACGCATCAAATGTAAATTAAGGTATCCTGCTATTGCAGAATGAATCCCAGTATCCATACTTTTATAATTATGACTTAAAGATTGTCACAGCTGTATTCTTGTAAAAGTTTCATTTAACCACACCTCAAAGTATGTAGCTACTTGGAAAAACACACACCTTTTTTTAAACAGCCCTACACCAAGATCTGACTGTGCAACCATTAAGAAAATAAATTCTGGAAACATCACTGTTTCCCTAAATGCATAAAGGAAGTTTAACTCTGAAGTAATTTTTGTATTGATGCTAAGATCCTGACTTGACTTTTAAGAGGAATATTAGAAGTAAAATGTGTGTTAAAATAAAACCAGATTACTAGTCTTACGGATGTTCGAAAACTTAAAAATTCATGTAGTCCTGCCCAAAATCTGAATCAGTGCCCATACGGCAGGCCCAAACACAGGATTAAAAATGTAGATGGATCTGAAACCCCAAATCTCTATTATGTGTAACAGGGCTGGGCAATCATCATCAAGAACATCTGGCTAACGAGCAAGGAGGAACAGAGGAGCGGGCTGAATTCATACCTCTCTCCATCCTTAAAAGCAACCACAAGTCTTGAGCAGATTTGCTGTTTTTATCTGCCATGTCCTGAATAGAAGCATGTGCTATGCAGCACACATCCATGGGGAGCCCAAGGCATCCGACCTTCATGTGTGTGTTAAATTGAGGAAGAACTGTAACTAGCGCACGCATGCTGTGTCATCAGTCTGTGCATGTGTAAAAGCCACTGGTGTGAAATTTGCATTCAGAACAAGAGGCTGGCGCTAAGTGGGGCAGCCTGTAAAAACCTAAACAAAAGGCCAAAGTCTTTGTATCCCACCTGGAAAAATCTCCACATGGAGAAAGTAAGTGTGTTTGGGAACTATGGGCAGTCCTACTCATGCTACTGTTTGGGCAAGCATGTCTGTGACCCCTTAGGGATAGACTGTACCTTCTGAAGAGATGCTGTTATTTTCAATTAAACTTGGATGTGTACTTAAACTGTTAGGTTATGCCTAGGGTGCTGAAACTGATGAGGCTGATGCTCCTGATTATGCTATGGAGCTGGGTCTAGCTCGAGCACAAACTGCATTGGCTCAAACGAGCTTTTTAGAAATTGTTCTCCCTAGAGAATGGATTCTGTGGTGCAAAAATAAAATGAAGAGCATGTAGTCTTTGCTGCATGATCAATATATATCCCTCGATATAATTTTCTAATGTTAAATTACCTAAACAAAAGAAAATAAAGCGGAGTCCTTGATCTGTTCTGAACAGAAGAAAGGGTAAGAGAAAGAAACTTTTCTCTCCCTTTTTCACGTGAATACATCTTAGGCTGCGAGAAACATTCAGGCAGCAAGACTACGATTAGTGTTTACAACCATATAATAACCTAGAAAAATAAATAAAGGTGGATAACATCCTGTTTCATTTATGACGTACTGTGCTGTAGTAGAGAGGGGTATTTTCTTTACTTTGAGTTCAAACAGGACGAATAAGTATCTTATTTACAGATTATTTAATGAGGTATAGACTGTAAGAACGTGGCACGCAGAATGAGTCACCTCTGCTCAAGCACTTTGGCTTGCATGTGGAAAGAGTGACAGGTGCTTATGTGTTCCTTTACGTACTAGAATTCATTTGTTGAGTATGTGCGCAAGGGAAGGTGCACTAGGCACCCTTTCCAAACTGTGGTTTCAAAATCTCTGAGAAAGTATTAAGAACAGACTGGGGTTTACTATGCCAGACAAATAGAGATAAGCGACACTAAGCTATGAAAGCAGCAGAAAAAGAATATAAAATGATCACAGACATGATCACTTTCTAATCACAAACTGAGTGAATAATTTCCTGATATATGTGTTTAACTGTAAAAACAGGCACCAGTTTTTTGCTGTGAAACTTTAACCTCCAAATCCATAGCAAACATGCCCTTCTTTTTTTTTCTTTCCCACTTAAAACCAGTTTAAAAAAAAGTTATTTTTAAGGACTGTGTTTCAAAAATATCTAATTCAAATCAATACTCACAAATATTTATAGCAGGCCTCAACATTTTCACTACTGACTTTTACTGCAGACTAAAGAAATCTAAATAAAAGCACAAGTGACTATTAATAAAAATCACATTTGCATAGCTCTGTAAGCAAAACACAAAAATATTACTAAATTTTACTGAATGAAAATGCAAAGAATTCATGCATTTAACTATGCCAGTTTGATTCTAAGCTCTCTTTCCTAAATATATGTTAGGTTGTGGTTCCCAAATGTATTCAGCCATGTGATATGTAGTACCAGCTCATTCATATCAGATGAAGTGTGACTGGAAATAAAGCTGGATCTTTTTAAGAAGACACAGTCCTTTGCTCCATATTTCCAAACCAAAATAGCCAAGTTCATTGTATTTTTGCCTACATTTCATTACTGCTCTTCTTCCTTCTAAGTGAAAACTAATGTAAAGACAATCGCTAAAGAAGCAGCAGTCATAATACCCTATACTAACTAAATTCAGACTTACGGCTACTCACAGGAGAAATACATGACAGATCTATTGTTCTGTATTAGCAGGATATTGTCCCAGTATATGAACACATGCAAACTTTGAAGGCTTTGAATATTTAAGGCAAGACACTAGTGGCTCATCCCAGTGGGAACCACAGAAAAGGGGAACCTGATTAAATTTAATGTCATTGTCACTTTTTTTTCCATTGCTAAGAATTATATAGGTAGCCATAGCTACCACACTGTTCAGACACCATGACCACAATATTCTCCCTCAGAGGTTGGCGTCAAGGGCTGAATTATTCACTCCAAGAATGTGATTCATTACTTAGATGTGATTCTCGCAGATTAAAAGATTTGTCAGTATATAAAATACATTTACGTGTTCTAGCAGCTCATTTTAAAAATCATTGTTATGCCCTTGCTAACCTTAAATGACACAGGTTTTTATTACTAGAATTTGTTTGGAGCACATCTGCCCCTACTCCATTCAGAAAGCTCTGAAGTAATCGAGCAGCTCTTTCTGTTGGCTGTACGGCAAACTATGAAGTTAAAAACTAAGGTAGGAATATGTAGGATGCTACTTACAGACCCTGCGATTAAAATAAGTATGTTTTTAAACTAGTTTCTAAAAAATGTTTGCTGCTTGAACCGTTCCCTTATCTATTGTTTATTCTGTCAAACGAAACCTCAAATAAATATTCCGCTTAACTATGGAAAGCGCATAACTCTGTTTCTCCACTGCTGTCTCTGTTGCTAACTCCCATCTTCCACAGACTTGCCTCACAGTGCTATTCCTAAGTTGGATAGACTAATTAGACTCATTTCCATCCCAAATAACTTCTGTGAGCATGCCTCATTTACCACTCACTGAGATACATGAATAAAGAAATGTCTCTATCTATGAGGAACTGCCCAGTGTAAAATGTCTGGTACATCTACGTGTTTAGATAATAACTTTTTTCCCTGTATGTCATACTAGTGGCCAATTCAATCAGTTTTCCTTTTTAGTCCCATGGAAAACTGAGTTCTAAAATGCATCTGCAGCTCGTGGTGCTGACAAAGCTTTGTACTGCAGAATCCTTTCGTGCACACAGATTACCCTGTCTCAATACCGCAGAGTTTCGCTGGGTTTAGGGACGCGACAAGACCAGCACCAGACGGGCAGGACCATTAACATTTATGCAACTTGATCTCAACAGGGAAGCTGATGACAGGCAAAGTGGCAGAGAGCCCTATTCTATCCCCCCCAATTGTTTCTAGCGTGCAGTGTATAGAAGGATTATTGGGAAGAGCCAGTAGGTGAGCCGAGAACCACTCTGCTCTGAGTGATTTTCTCAAAACCCTCGAGTGCTAGGATCTCTGCTCAGGGTCTGTGGGAGTTGCAACTCAAGCCATAAAGCCAGGCCAGAAGCAAAAGCTGAGTGCCAGGAGGACAAATACAGATATTAAATACTAAATTCTTGTAAACAGGTCTGCTCACCAAAGTCCCTTTTAATGAATGAAATTTTCTCTTGCAGAGTGGCAATTATGTTACCCTAGGTGGAAGCAAGCATTTATGTTTCCAGTAGTGATTTATCTAAAATGAATTGGTCTGTATTATTTTCCAGGAAGTTTTCATGTATTCAAGATCCTATTTTGAATTAAAGAAAGAACTTTCTGAATAATATAGGTAGGCATTTTTGAGTAGTTAATGCTCTAGGTTAGCAATAGGTACTTAAACTGTAGCTTCCAACTTGTCAGAGGCTCTTGCTCAAATCAGGTGTTTGCTTCTCCTGCAAGTAGCTTTTTGAAATTAAAGTGCCTCCTCACAGCAAGCAAGCTGAACTGAGCTGAACTAATGATGAGGTTATCAGAGCACCGGACCCTCCAGTTAATAAGACAAGAAGCACTCTCGTCTCTTCGGAAATGGCAGCTTCCAATTGCCATGCTGTTTTTTGGGAGGTAACTTAAATCCCAACAGAAAAGCTTGAATTTGTGCCAGTGTGAGGGTAATAGCACCATAAACCTCTGCAACCTCCCACAGAGGCATGCAGTCCTGCTGGAGAGTGGCATACCCCACGCTCGTGCTCTGGCTAGTCCATCATGTGGGATGGAGAGCACCATGCCCCAGACACTGCTGGTGGTGGGGGAGCTGCTGGCCCATCAACCCCTGTCGGTCCCCTCAGTCTGTCTGTGCCCTCCCCCCACTCCCCACCCCCCTGCAGAGAGAGATGCTTGCACTCTGGAAGCCCCTCTCAACTACAGAAGCGAGATAATCAGAAAGCAAATATTGCCCCAATGTAGCTTTAAGTCAACATTTTCAGTTGCTGCCTGACTTATTTGATGACGGCCAGAGGCTGGAGGTCACCTACCTGTCGATGATGACACCAGGAGCACAGGAGGCAGATTCAGCAATCTTCTTTGCCACTGTTCAACTAGGTTTGTTTGCTGATTGAGTGAGTATGTCAATCACAAAACTCATCCCGATCTCTTCACTGGGAGATTTCTGCTGATACAGAAAAGAGGGTCACAGAAACCTCTCTGTTCTTCTTACTGGTAACTCCTATTTTTAATCCTTGTGAAAAGTGTTTCCCCCCCTCTCAGAAGCTTCTGGGAGATACCAGGGATAAATCCGGATGGTTTCCCATTGAACCTGGATGGGATCAGGGTTTGATGCTAAACACTAGAGCTTGTGTCCACTACAGTGAGTGAGTGAACACAGAGGCCATCTGTGTATCGCGTGTGGAAAGCCGGCACGACTGCTCTGCTCCGCAAAGGAAGCCTGGCATCTAGTGGACATTTAGCTGTTGCATCACTTCTAACTTTTTGGTTACTAGAGCCAAGGGCTACCTATACATCACCCCAAAACTGGTCCTGACCCAAAGTTTATGTGTCTGACCACAAGATGCACTGAGCTTGAGTCCTAATTGCAGTTAAAATCCATGTCGACCCTGAAATCTGACCAGCTGCTACTTTAAAACATGCTGTTGAGCTGTATTTTGCATGTCTCCTCCACGTAATTTGCTTTTGTGCTGTACATCCAACTATCTGTGTGTGTTACCCACAGTGAATGTAAACATGGGGGAAAACAATGATAAAAGGAAAAAAGATATATGAGGAAATAATTCTGAATACCTGCTCATGAGAGGTGCAAGATACAGTATACGTAGAAGGTACTACAGGGAGAACTCACGTGATTGCCATTTAATGTCAAGTATACTTTTACTAGCTGTTCCAACAAGACGTGAACCCTGCTAAATTTCTCCTCTCCTTACGTTCTGAATGTAACATGAGAGCACACTGCTCTCTGAGTATCAAGATGACATTTAAATGAGTTATGCTTCTTTTTCTTTTCTTTCATATTCTTGTTCAGAGTTTATTGGAGGCCAAGGCGTATTGCCTTATGCTGTCTAGTTGTTTTGAATAGATTTCTTCCTTTCACTTACAGCAATATTTTTCTGTACTTACAGTGTTGTAAAAATAATAGGATTCATTTTGAAATAAGGTAATATGCAACATTAACATAAGGAAGAGCATGTGCTCCATCTAATAATTAAATTATTTTATATTTATTAAGTAAAACTTTATTACATGGGGGATTTACAGTATTTTAGAAAAAACTTGAAATGCGTGATTTTCTCAGAACGAATTAAGATTAACACTGCCTAAGTAGTAAGTGGACCTAAGTCTATGTAAAGTCTTGGTAAGAAAAAAGGGTCCTTGCTTACACTGATTTCGTTGAACGCACTGCAACTCCCAGTGGTTTTCTCCCTCTGGTGGCCACGAGAACGAGCTTCCTTCGGTTTCTGAATCCGCAGCATCCCTGATCCTGTTCTCCCTGCTTCAGCATTTGACAATCAGATTTCTGCTGAAAATGAAAATTGATAGTGGGTCAAAATTGAGCACAGAAGTCATTCTCTCCTACAGTGAGCAGTGGGGAGAGATTTTTCCAGAATTGGTAGTCAGGACATTAATGGAACAGTAAGGAAATTCTTGACATTCAGGTGATGGAACTTGAAAATTTTGCCATTAGATTTTTTGGCCAAATAGCCAGAGAAAAGACAAAGGCCTAAGAATATGTGTTGTATTATTCCTACTCTCTTTAAAGGAGAGAATGTACCTGAACTTCATGTATTTATAAAGCTAAGACAAAAGTGACAGAAATAATAATGACTTCACTTAATGAATATTTGAAAAGTGAGCTGTCATAGCAGCGAGGAAATAAGGCACCATAGTACTTGCTAGGGAGCACTTAGCAAATATCCTCTTGGCTTGTGTTCTGTAGGCAATACAATGTGTGTGTTTGTGTTTAATGATAGAACCATAGGATGGTTTAGGTTGGAAAGGACCTCAAAGATCATCTAGTTCCAACGCCCCTGCCGTGCGCAGGGACACCCTGCATTAGACCAGGTTGCTCAAAGCCCCATCCAACCTGGCTTTGAACGCTTCCAACAATGGGTCATCCACACAGCTTGGTGTTGTCAATAAACTTGCTGAGGGTGCATTTGATCCCACTGTCCATGTTGCTGACAAAGATGTTAAATGGTGATGGTCCCAATACCAACTCCAAGGAATGCCACTGGTGTCTATTTGGACATAGAGCTGTTGACCACAACACTTTGGGTGCAACCATTGTGATGATCCACAACCTAGACAAGGCTTAACTTGCGTTCCAACTGAACCTCAGATCGCTGGGGGTAGCTGGGCTTAACCCCTGAGTGATGTCCAATTGTTAGGTGTTTTATCATGATCAGATCTTTGCAATTCTCGGAGAACAGAATTAAGACTTGAAATGGTGTCAAGGTTAAGGTTGCTTTATTTGGCCCACACAAATGTGCAGGGGAAGGGGGGAAGAAAGAGAAAAGGGTGGAAAAGAGAGAGAGAGAGGCTATATCTATCACCATGGAGCTACTGCATCCCGTCAGTCTGATGACCTCAGGTCCGATGGCAGAGCATTCTTTGGGTCCGATGCAGGGAACGTTCCTTGATGTCTCCATGTCTTCTTGGTTTCTTCTTGTGATGTCAATGGCTCCCAATGTGGCTCCTTGTATCTTTTGGGTGGGATGTGAAAGGAATGCTCTCCTGATGGTTGTCTGTCTGTCTTTCTGATGTTCACTACACAGTGTGGTTGGCAGCAGGGATAAGAGAACTCTTGTTAGCCCCAGTCCTTAGCAGATCAGTGAACATCTGACTTCAGCGATGGCTGCAGTTCCTGTGAACTCTGCTCACAAAGCCATGGTCTATCTTTCCTTTGTCCCCACATTAGACAGGCAGATAACATGGAGTGAAAGAAGAGGCAGGGAGGTAGAGACAGTAGCATCTACTCTGGGAGGTGTAGTTTGGTTCATTGTAGCTTGAGAGGCAGAGCCCTTAATCTGCATTTGCCTTTTCCCTCTTTTCATTCTTACCTCAAATGCAGGAGCAGGGAATCTGGGGGTTTGTTACATCCCCAATAATCTAATTAAAACTCGTATTGTAAATAGACTCAGATGTTGGGTTTTTTTCTCATGTGAAGTATATACATATTGACCCAAGACAACTGTAACACATTAAAACCACCTGCACAGGTTTGTCCACGTGGTATTGGTGTCTTACATGGTAAAAATTCATTAAAAAGCTAAATTAAAGAAAGCCTCCGTGATGTCTATATGACTTTCTGATTTGTCCTGTGGTGGTGTTCGTAAAATTAGGTGCAAGGCAGATTAAGAAGCTGGGAAAAGCACAGTAATGAAATAGAGGATGAGAAAGAAAGAATCATTAAAAAAATGTAGCTGTAAGGGGCCATAGGAGATCATCCAGTCCTTTCTCTGCCTGGAGGCAGGATCAACTATACCGTTGTCAGCTTTGACAGATGTTTGCCTAACTAGTTCTTAAAAGTTTCTAATGATGATGAATTCACAACCTCACCAGATGTTATACTCCAGCGTTTAATTATCTCTATGGTTTGAAAGAATTTCTTAAGCCCAATGTAATCAGTAATTTTTCTGTTTTTCATTAAAACAGGGGACAGATGTTTCCCTACCTCTTTCAGTATTTTTGTTGACTGTATTTGTGCAACTTTTTTTTTTCTTTTCCCCTTTTGGAACCTGTGCTTTTTGCTGTTGCATAATGGGCTGTTTTTTCAAACCATGTAATTTGCAAGATCACTTGGAATTTTACCTTGACCTTGAGCTTGCTTACAGTCCCTTCTCAGTTAGGTGTCATCTTTAAATTTGGTAGGTGCAGTGTATATCCCTTCACCTAGGTTGTAAATACAAGGACTGGACAGAAGCCATAAGAACACAACCCCATTAGATGACACACTCTTTTTATACTGACCATTCACTACTGCACCACTAAGCGATTCTAGAGCTCAATTTAGATCATGTTTTTATAACTTTTGGGTATGATATGATAAAATTATAGGTATGTTACAATGACACTGTAAAAATAGTGGTGATGAAGTCACCATACATACTATTTGCTGTTTTCCCCATTGCTATAAGCCTTCCTGCCCTGATTCAGAAGTTTATTTAGTTTGATGTTGCTTTTTCACAAAGCCATGCTGGCTGTTTCTCTTTAGGTTGGGAGGTGGGCTTAAGCATTTATAGCATCTTTGGTATTTTATTGGCGTAATAATTCCTTCTAACTAAAAGTGTTTCAAGCTTCGTCTCGTCGTGTTGTGGCCCTGAAAAGGTACCTTTCACTTTAAACACAAAATCTCACTACATAGATACAAACAAGAAATTGTCATCCTTTCCCCAAACGTGTGAAGCTTTTACTGTGTGAAAATCATAGAATCATAGAATGTGTAAGGTTGGAAGGGACCTTTAGAGGTCATCTAGTCCAACCCTCCTGCAGTGTGCAGGGACATCTTCACCCGATCAGGTCACTCAGAGTCCCATCAAGTCTTGACCTTGAGGTCTAGTCCCATCCTTCTTTCCAATAAGGGTACCTGGGGGAAAAATTGCTGGTTTGGGCTTTTATTCATAGTCTTAACGTGATAGTAGTTTTCCTTGTAACACACAAGCTCTGAATTATAGTATAAAGAGAAATTGAAAAATGTTTTTATAACCATTGGAAACTGTCTTGCTGAAAAGCTGTATCTAATAAATTATGGGTATGTTTTGCAAATGAGGGTGCTGTGTGAAAACGTATCTTCAAAAAGGTCTAAGCTGGGCCCATTTCTAATTCTGGGCCCATTCTCAGCTTTAGAGAGAGTAGTTTAAACTCCCAACTGTAGCATCCTGTGATCATCCAGTGAAATGAAACCCTAACTTCATGCCTGGGTTTGCTGGGTTTTTTTCAGGCATGTCAAATTTATAGCAACCATACACTTTAAAATCCATTAAAGCAGGTTTTGTCATCCACAGATCTGTATGAAAAGAAACTTCTCAGTCACTACAGCAAGTTCTATCATACAAAGATCTTTGTTAGTGTAAGAAATGTTCCTGGGTTTTAAAATAACATCTTAACCTTAGAATAATCTTTAAAATGTAACCCAGTGTGTTTTCCTGATCAGTGTTTCTTTAAAAATAATGGCAAGACTCTAAATCAGGGGTGTTGAGGGAAGGCAAATTATGCAGTAGCTGATCATCCTTGACTATGCCTGATCAAGAACGTTTTAAATGATCTAAAGATAGTCTGCAGTTCTGTGGTGAACTTTCCGTGGGTGATCTGCTGTGCCCAACAGCAGGAGCAGAATGAAATGTGAAACCCCTTGATTATTCCAATGAAACTGATATTCCAGCCTTAGACAGATTTATCTACAACTTGGCTTGTGCTTGTAAGGGACAGACCTGGAGAGAAGAGTCATCTTGTGGAAGCTATGGGTTTAAATGTATTTCATGAAACTGAGCTTTTAATCAGGAAACCTACAAGGATAGTTCAGACTAGTCTGCCTTAGAACAAGAGAAAGTATCAACTGTAATATCATAAGGTTCACACCTTCAAGAGGTACATAAAATAGAAGTGGTACCAATCTTTGTGGCTGCTATTTACAATAAAATTGCTACTCAAACAGATATGGAATGTTGTAAAGTGTGTTTTGCTTCTCCTCCCCCCCCCACCCCTAAATACCCTACTTAAACAATTGTTCCAGTGCTGGTACTGCACACAGTTTAAATACTTTAAGATCATGAATGAGCTTTGAGAAAATATATAGCACTTAAAAATTAATATTCACATTTTTGTAAGCAAAAGACTTGTATGTGTCTCCACATTTAGAGGAAATAAATGTGTTTTCAAAATCTTGTAAGTAGAAAGTATTTTTGGGAAATAACTAACGGAATTCTGCTCTCTGCACAATCCTCAATGCTTGAGCATTACTTCTTTGGATCAGTATTATTTAGCATGCTTTAAGAGCAATTCCTGGTTTGTGCAGGGAAGGTTATAGAAATCATATGTAATATGATGAGGGAGTTGCAGAAATGAAGAAAAGCCACCCAAGCATGCAGAAGCATTCATAGGTAATACCTGCCCAAAGAACTCCCTGGACGTAGGCATATCCTTGCTGCGTCCCTTCCAAGACCTTGCATGTAAAGGCCAGAGGTGATGCTCCAGCAGAGCCTGACCGTGCCAGTACTCCAGTCTGCACTCCTAACCGTGGTATGCTATCATGATCTAGTATGGTTATCAAGTGCTGATATAACTGATCAGCACCTAAACACTCCAGAAATGTCCTTTGGGCTTTTCTCTGAGATTGCTTTCTGGGAATAGGCCCCTTCTCCTCTGCTCCTTCCAAATACATACCAACCATCTCTCATCAAAAATGAAGTTAGACAGAAAAAAAAAAAAAGAAAAAAAAGAAATGCCTAAGAATTGAAGTCTCTTAAGAGCTTAAACTAAATTTAGCAACTTCTATAATTACTGTAAATATACAATTTCATAAGTGTAAAAATGGCATCTTCAAATGACTACTTTACTATGGGGGACTGTTTGACTGCTGTAACATCCAGCTCAGTTTCCTAAGGACAAGCTTCCACTAAGGCAAATGCTTCCCTCCCTGCTTGCCACAAAAACTTCTGAAATGGACATCCAAATTTCAACCAAATCTGAAAGAGAAGCAGAAGACCTCACAATAAATAGAAGTTCCTTGGAAGTGAAACTCATTGGAGAGGACAAGGCAGGACTTTCCTGTTCCACAGTCAGCTGCTCAGCATGTATAGCATCCGCTACGGTGAGGCAGCTCTCTTTTCTAGGTGAGGGTATCATGAGGGAATTAAATGGGTAGCTGGGATGCTGTGTAGAAAGGGAGAGAGGAAGCCAAGGATGGAAACCAAGCTTTATTAACACTATGGTTCCCAAATAAAGTTGTTCACCTTCTCCTTGAGCCATTACAAAGTAAGACAGTGGCATACATAGGAGCAGGGCTACTTAAAATGCATGGAAGTCTTTGCAGGAGGAGGGCACCACAGCGTGGAGGGGTGGGATGTGCTGCATATTAGGCTTGAGCATGCTGTCATTTCCATCTGTGGGGAAATAACCACCATCTTTACTGGTACTGGACCCACTTAATCTATGATTAAGTACTGAATCATATTGCATATTTCTTCTGGAGCACCATGCTGGAAAGCACGTGACAACAAACTTCAAAATACTAAGAAAAATCAGTGGAAGTGTCACAGATGCATAGTTTCTGACAAGTCTCAGTCGTTCCAGAGCTAGTCAGTTTTTAAATTTTTTTTGGCTTGATTGCTGGGAAAGCATTTGCCCAAGTGAGTGAACTAGGTAGCAAGCATAACTTCCTAAATTATACAGTCAATTTTTTCCTCTTGTTTCTTAATAAAACCTAAAAGATCACTTGACTACTTCAGAGAAGTTGAAGAAATTGCAATAACTAAAACATATGTATTTTTTACAAGTGTAAAACAACAAAAAATATTTTCTGCAAGATTAACCTTGAAATAACAGTGCTTGAAATAAACCTCAGGTGAGAGAAAAGATACTGGAATAACACTTCCCCAGTAAACACAAACCACACTTAGATGCTTTTAAAGTACCTTCAGACACACAACAAAATAAGACTTATGTAAAGTAATGCCAATACAAACCCAGTCATACTACAAAACCGTCTTATCCTCTTATTCTTCCCCAAAGGGTGTTCTTCTTTTTGTTGTCTGCTGAATAGAATAAGCTGTCTATTCAACGGGCAATAAAAAGGAACACCCCCTTGGGTAAGAGAGAAAAGAGACAGCTCTGGGATGGTTCCGACCTGAGGCCTTACTCTGTAATCGCTGTGCAGCTCGCACATCAAAATAGTTTGGATATTCATATATTTAGGTACGGTGAGGTTGCTACAGCAACGTCATGTACAACTCCCACTGCTTTTCCAGCTGCAGCTGTATGAACTAGTTTCGACATTTTATAAGATTTTTTTTTTTTTTAAATTTATGATCGTGTACAAACCCATCTGCATTTGACAGCCTGTCTTGTTGCTCACAATTTATAACAAAGCAGAAACACTTCCTACTGATCCTATACAATTTTGGGGGGCAAGCCCCGACAGATGTGCTATGAGGATCTATCTGTGTCACAGATCCTGTTGTTTTTACACCACAGTATAACTTCAGTGTCTTCTCATGCTGTCCTCAACGTAGACTTTACTCCCTCACTTTTTTCTAAAAATACAAGACAGCACCCCTACCAATATTCCTTGAAGTGCCAGGGCACAAAAAGGGCATGAATCAAAGATGAAAGCACAATAGTTGAAACAAAAATGACTTGTTAGGAATAGCTATAGCCACATTTTGTCTTGGCTCGTTATTTACTAATGAACAACATAAAATGCAACTCCTTGTCTTTAGACAGATTTTTAACTCTTATTACCAAATCCTTAAAACTGAATCGACTTCTTCTAAAGATAATGCAAATTTAATTTGCATTAATTTCATAAAGAGTAATTTTAATCTGATATTTTTGTTTTCTTTTGCTCCTCAGTGTTTTGGCAATTATTACATATCACTGCTCTATAAACCTTCATAATTATCTCAAGAGGCCTACACACCATCTGGTGTGCTCCACTTTATCATTGTCGTAGCAACAAAACTGTAGCTTAAGTAAAAGCAAGTCAAATTTAACAGCTCCACTGTTGCATGTAAAGCAATTCTGTATATAAATAGTTTTTTTTCAAATTTCTGCTACCATTCTTCCAAAAAACCCCTCACAAATCAGCCTTCAAAATAACAGCAGATAGCAATCTGTCAGTTCTCCAATACACACAAGCTGTCTAACTGGTGTCATTAAAACCTCAAAAAAGACGTTTTACCTGCCTTGCTTGCCAGGAATTCACAATACCTTGTTAATAATACTAATACCTACCAATTACCCAGTCTTTTCAAGTTCAAAGCACTGTGGAAAACTGAAATAATCTGCTGCAGCATTTTCCAGATTCAAGCTAACTCCTCTTAACCCAATGCTTTTAAAATCTGGCGTGTTCTGGAGTGTTGAATTTAATCCTTTTCAGTTTCACTGTCTTCCTAGCTTGTACTTGCTCTCTCTCCCAAATTCTGGAATTCATGTAATCTTTTTTATTTTTCCTCCATCAAGACTGGTGCTCCTGTTTTGTTGAGTCAAAAATAGAAACTGACCAGCATTCATGCTCCCCTTTACACCTGCTTTCTCCAGTTCCATCTTTCTTTTCTCAACTCTTCTATTATTGCTCTTTCAGCTTTTCAGCTTTATAGCCTATCCTTCTTTCCATTAGGAAAAAAATTCTTCACTATGAGGGTGGTAAGGCACTGACACAGGTTCCCCAGAGAAGCTGTGGCTGCCCCCTCCCTGGAAGCGTTCACGCCAGGTTGAATGGAGCTTTGGTCAACCTGGTCTAGTGGAGGGTGGTATTCCTGCCCATGGGAGAGGTGTGGAACTAGATGGTCTTTGAGGTCCCTTCCAACTCAAAGCATTCTGTGATCCTATGATTTTGTTATCCTCTCCTCATAGGAGGAGTGGTCTAAGTCTCGTCAGGATTTTTAAGTTGCAGATGATTATACATATTGCTGTAAGTTGACGTGAGTCAATCATGCCAGAGAGTTAGTGTTAACACTTTGCAAAGAAACTGATGTGTTTGGGATGGCTATCAGGTCCCAGGAAGGAGCTAAACCTACATGCTCAAATGAAAATGTACTTGCAGGCCATCTTTTTTCCTCCTATAACCCACACTCAGCTTAGCTTCTGATGTACCTACACACTCCTTTATTCCCAATTTTGGAGGTAATGTGCCTTTCAAATGAATTTCAAATTGGTAGTAGCCTGACCCTGTATTGACAGGCATGTCCCTCTGCCCTTTTCAGACTGACTTGATGGTTGCACTATTTATTTTAGATATGAGTTGCAAAGTAGAATTCTCCTATGAGAACCCTAGGCCAGCTGTCTTTATGTGTCAAATGTGTGTAGCCCAGGAACTCATTCTTCTCCAGGACAATTTAGCCATCCTCAGAGGATACTCTCTGATGTTCTCTGCACCATCTACTGATCCACCACTTAACCACACCTGCATATCCACCTGTG
Organism: Zapornia atra; assembly: GCA_013400835.1. NCBI lineage: Eukaryota > Metazoa > Chordata > Aves > Gruiformes > Rallidae > Zapornia > Zapornia atra. The sequence continues at coordinate 17,811 of VZTU01002851.1, read as the reverse complement.
CCTTGGTATCTGCCCCTGTGGGAGAAACTTGTCTTCCCTTCAATTTACACTGTCAGCTGCAACTTAGTATTTGAATTCGGGATTAATACAATGCAGCTTCCAACCAATTTCAACTCATCTGCTATCCAAATATGAGATTAATATTTGCTTTGGAGGCAAGAAATCTACACTGAAGCTTGATTTGGAAAGAGTTTCCTCCAAATCCTTTTGTTCCTCAAAGCTTATCTACCTGTTCAGTACTGAGTTTTACTTTCCTATCTAGTACAGACCAAAATGACAAACTGTTGTGCCGCTATCTTGCAGCTGGAGTAAGAGAAGACACTACTGATGAACACCAGTCAGGTTTGTCAGTTACCTGTCTGAAAAAGCTGAAAAAAAAGCCAGAAAAATGTTTTGAAGCTTGTACCACTTCTTCTTGCTATTTGTCTGATGGGAAGGGCTGGAGAGCTGGGATCAGGGACAAACAAGTCAAACCAGCTGCTCATGCCAGGTGAATGTCACTGTCGAGCACCACGATGTGTTGTCAATGGCATGGGGAGCACCCTGAGACTGCCTCAGAAAACCAAACTTTATTATAATGATGATTCAGTATGAGGCAGCCAAGACCTAGATTTACTGATTGCTGCCGCTGACAGCACATGATTTTGATAGAAAGAAATTCCCAAGTAAAGGCAATGTATGTGTAGGTGACATTTTTGGAAATACCTGGATCACCTCCAGCTTTCAGACTGTAACAAGCCTGTTAGACAATGCCTCCGTGCAGCCAGGTAATGCTGGCAGCGGCATGGAACCTTGTGCAGCACAACCATGACCCTCACTCAGGCATTTAGGGCTACTGCAATTTAAATGGCAAATGAATGTTAATGGTGAGGGAGCTCCCTGTGAGCTTGGTGCTACAGAGCTGTCATGGCCCATGGGGAAGCTGCTGCACCTGGCACACCAGTACGGTACTTATTTCTGCCAGGCCTTGAAGTGCTTTATTTCACAGGTGGCTAGTATGAGAAGGGCAGGTGCGTTAAGGCGGTTTTGGCTCCCATCTGCCACTTATAAGGACACGGTTTCAGCCCTCATAACGTTCTCAGCAGGCTGCCCACTGGGAATCAGCCCCATGGGACCTCTGGCTGCAGAGAGCACCCGGCCTGCACACCGCATCCACTGAAACCCCGGCGGGCTGCAGGCCCTGACCCGAGGCCTCCAAAGGACGTAGTTTTCCACCCATCCCGCAGAAGGCACGTTATGCTGGGGCCGTGCTGAGGGACCCAGTCTGGAACTGCCCTAAGCCACGTGCTTTTGCAAGGACCTTTCCGCAGTCCTCCTTTCCGGACTTGGGGAGCGGCGGCGGGAGAGCAACAAACCGTCGCTTGGTACCAAAGCAGTACCAGGGGCCGGTGGCTGCACGTACACTCCGCCACCACGGCGGCAAAGCTGCGTGAGGCGGCACTAAACGCCAAGCCACGAACGAGGGGCAGCCCCCGGCACGCCGGGCCGCGCCGCCCTGGCAGGGCAGGCCCCACCCCGCCTCCCCCGCCCCTCGCTCAGGCCTGGCTGGAGCCGCCACAGGTGGGCGCGGAGATCCCGGGGGGACCCCGGCAGTTGCCGCGCTGCCGCCGCCCCGCTCCTCCCTTGTCTCCGCGGTGAGGGAACTAGCTCGCGCCGGTCCCGAGAGAAAAGGCGCGAAAGCGCACGCGCCCAAGCGCCCTGTATGGGTGAGGTGATTGGTGAGGAGAAGATGACGTTATAATTCATCGCCGACGCCACCGCACATCGCTTCCGAAGGGAGCGGGCCGTTGTCGTTGCTATAGGAGAGCGTTGTGCGTCCCGTTGCTCGGGCCGCGCCTCTGCCTTCGCCGCCGCTGCAGCGGCGCCCAGGTGCCTTGGGGGCCGGCTGGCACCGGTGCTGCTCCCTCCCTCCCTTGCCCGCCTGCGGTCTCCCGCGCCCCGCTGGTGTCGGCCCCGGTGTGCGACAGGTGCGTGGAGAGCCCGTCGCCGGGGTCCGGGGTTGCCGGCCGTCGCGAGGCGGGGCGGGAAGAGGGAGGCGGAGGGAGCGGGAGGGAGGAAGGCGACGGGTAGGTGCTGCCCTCCCCGCTACCTGGCGGCGTCCCTGGCCTCCGCTTTCCGCGGGAACCGGTCGGTGGGGCCCTCTGGTCCGTCCCGCGGCCGCAGCTCACTCCGCCCGTGTTTTTCTGAGCGGTGTCTGACGAGCTCTGCTGCCTTTTTCCTCTTCCCAGCTTTTCCTACAGGCGCTGCCCGGTCGAGCCCGCCTTCGGCGCCGGAGGCGGTAGGTTAACAGCATGAGCCTGTACAACCTGGACCGCTTTCGCTTTGAGAGGAAGAGAAAAAACACGGAGCAGGAAACCGAGTCTCCAGCCGCCAAGGTGCGGGTAGCGAGTCGCGCTGCGGCGGGCGGCGCCGCTGCGGGGGATGAGGAGGAAGCTGCAGATGATAGCAGCAGGCCAGATACTCCAGCGTCGGATGTGGCGGAGAGAACTGGTAAGTCAGGTGCTCTGCGTGCACCGTAAGAGCGGTGTAAGGACTTCGTGCCTGGAAATAAGATGGTTGTTGCCTTTGCTTGTTTGCTTGTTTGACTCTTTGCCTGTTTTGCAGACACGCACATATTTCATAGCCGTTTTCACAAAAGCAGCCTTACTTGTAGTAGTTCTTGCACCAGCTGAACCTGTGCGTTTGCAGTCAACTCAGAACCCCTTCTGATAGCTAAAGCAGAAATAATTATCTTTTTTTTAGTTGAAACATAAGACACTTGCTTATTCAAACATCTAATGTGTGTTATGCTTTCTCATTTTTTATCTTTACAGATACTTATTTTAACCTAATACAGTATCTCAGAATTTTCAAAGGAAAAAACCCTCAACTTTTAGTTGCCTGATAACTGCAGCTTGTTTGCAGTGTCTTGGGGCTTTCATGGAAGTGTGAATAACTTGCTAGTGTGGTAATTTATTGAGTTGGTTGGGCAGACAGGCTGTATCTGCTTGCATTCACCAGTTAATAGTTATAAACAACTGTAAGGGCTGTCAGCTGTATAATTTTGTTTGTCAGTAGCTTTTCTGTTACTGAAGCAGTAAGAATGGAAGAACAAAAATTATTTGTTGCTGATTGTTTTATGTATTCTGGCCATTCCATATAATTTCTGATACAGATGTCAAGATGCAAGTGTTACTGGAGAGATAAGACAGACCTTGACTATGCATTTAGTCAGTAACGGAGCAGCAGTATTAGTTGGTGTTTAACTACACTTTGTTTTGCGTAGAACTTTCCCTTGGTAGAAGGCGGTTTATCATAGTACCTTATCTCTGCGATAACAGAGAGCCTTTCATGTACAAGGGGCTCCTCTTTTAAAGGTGAGCCAAATCAATATTATAGTGAACTGGTACTTACTACTCTGTGAATCTTGTTTTTTGTGCAGGCTGACTGGAGTGATTTCATGTTTACCTTAGTAAATATCAATTGGTGCTTTATGTTTTAAAAAATGTAAGAAGAACTTCTACATCTTGTCTTGAGTGTTGCTGGTCTGGGGCTAAGTAGCCTCTCCACTAACAGAGAATGTTTTGGTGGCAGGAAGAGCTCAACACAAGAAGCAAGCAACTGTTAGTTGTGGCTTCTGCATGTGTGTCCTTTGTAATTAATGGGTTGCATGAAAAAACTGGCACTCTGTCCAAAAGTGCACTTCCTCAGGTGTTGTCTTCCTGTTTGTGCTGTCACTGCATTGAGCTGTGTAGGACTTACTGAATGCAGGTGCCCTTAGATGGTGAACATGGATGTGAAGTAGTGGATGGTGCTGCTTGATTTGTCTTTGGTTGATATATATGTATAACTATTTTTTTCTGTTAAACCATCTGTGGACTGACCTTGTCAGTGGAAGCATGTAGGTAGACTGTAACTGCCAAGGCCAACAAACTTGAGAGCTTGTTGTTTCTCAATATACTGGTCTCCCTTGGCTTATATTCTGCAAGGGTAGGACTGAGGAGAAGGGATGTAATATCCAGTTTAGAGGCATGAGTAGGAGTTGAGCTATGAGTTGGCAAAAGCAAAGATGAAAGGCAGCCTAAAAGAGGAAGGCTAAGTAAATGTGAAAAAAAAATCTAGTAGGAGGTGATTGTGGTTACCAGTAAAATGGAGTAGAGTACAAGTGCAGACAAAATTACAGCAAGTGGTCAATTTAGACTCCATGGAAGCGGGTGCTGGTGTAGAACTATGATCCTGACTAACATTTGAAATTGAAATGTAATGACTAATACTCTGCATTTACATACTGCTTCATCTTTCACAGGTAGAAGGTGGAGTGGCTTGGTAACTTTTTTCACTTACTTGTATGTCATTGGGATGTAGCCCATTTAAAGGAATTAACCATTTTGGGGAAAAAAATCAAAATAACATTTTCTACCTCTGTAGATGTTAACCAAAAATAAAACACTCGAATTCTATCTGCAGGATATGAGGCACTTAAATGTAAAAGAGGAGACTTGATTTGATTATCAGATGCCTGTCCTTGTTTCCTAATTAGTGTCAGGAAGGCAGGAGTCTTCTTGTTTAGGGCTGGATAAAATGGACTGTGGTTTTTTATGTTTTCATTGAAAAGCTAGAGATCACCAGCTCATGGCACTGTGGGCCCTCTGTACTGCTAAATACATAAGTCAAAAGTATTGAGTCGTCTTGTACAAGCAGCAGTTCACACTAAGCTAACTAAAAATAACTTGCCCCAGTGCTAAATAAATCATGTGAGGACAACAATCGCTGGTGTTTCTTCTGAAGACAAACACAGATTCATAAAATATTGGTGTATCAAACTGGGGAAATGAGGAGATTTTTCTTTATCTCACTTATACAAACCAAAAAAACCCGTTAAACAGCGGTTGGCTTGTTTGTCCTATTTCATTTGATATCATGCAATCACTGTGTATGTAAAAAAAATTTAAAACTGGACTTTTTTCCTTCAGTAGCACAAACATTTCAGTATATCTTCCTAGGGATTTCTTTGGATTTCTGTTTTGTCACATCTCAAAATGTGCATCTACCAAAGATTGTTTTAATTAATCTTGGAAAAAACTGTCAGATTGTGTCCGTTGTATCGTGAAACGCTATGCTCTGTCTAACTAGTTGTTCTGTTTTCCCCGAACAAACTAATATTAATATATTGTTCTGCACCTTGGGTGTGTATCTCTGCAATGCTACTTGTTGCTTTCTATTGAACATGCATGCCATGGACTTCAGTAGAGCACTTTGTAGTGTAATGGCCAGAAGAATTGGTCATCTTTATGTGCTTTCGTGTATTCAAAATTACACTGGCTTGCAGCAGCTTTGCAGCCAAGTTGTACTTAGTATTTCTGGATATCATTTAACTGAGGGGTGGAAATAAACTCTGGGGGCAGGTGTCAAATTATATCTGAAAGATACCTCTCTAAAGAGTTGGTAGTAAGCCACTCTAATGTATTTTTCCATTATCTATAAAAATTAGTATGTACTAAATAATACACTTCATTTGTATTAGTCTGTTAAGAAAGCAATGAAGCTATCGTCCTAACTTTTGAACTAGAAGCTTTTAATTATGCAAATAGCTCGGTGTATTAAGATGATGAGATTATTCTAATTAGTATAGTTCTAACACAGTTCCGCTCCATTTCTATAATTGGAATAATTATGATCATGAACTTGAAAATTAGATTTGTATTCATGAAGCATGCTTAAAAAGCTTCAGCAATGCATTGAAATAAAAGTTGTAGAAGTTAAACTATGTTGATCTTGTTGGTATCCCCTCTGTACTATTCAAATAACCCAAATAACAGTGCTTTTGGGTCACGATGTTCAGAGTGTCATGTTATTCACTTGCACTGGGACTGCTGGCTGGTTTTTTTTGTTCTCATCTGTTGTCATTTATGATCTGAGGATGCTTTGCCTTTTGCTTATGTCACAGTTTGTAGAGTATAATTCTGCTTAAAGCATTTCTGGAAGAAGGTAACGTCAGTGGTACTTTGTGAACTTTTCATATGATACATGGGAAGATGTGGTGAAGTAATTGTCACTCTGAAATGAACTCTTTAAGTATCACCTTAGAGGCATGCTGATACTGAGAACTATTTTAGCAAATGCTGACAAGCTGAGAGAGTGGGGCTTATTCAGCCTGGAGAAAGCTCTGGGCAGACCTTATTGCAGCCTTCCACTACCTAGGAAGGATGTGAAATAGGAGAAGGGGTAATGGCTTTGAACTGAAAGGGGTTAGATTCAGATTAGATATTAGGAAGATACTCTGTCGGTGGTGAGGCACTGGCACAGCTTGCCTAGAGCAGCTGCAGCTGCCATCCCTCTGGCAGTGTTCAGGGCCAGGTTGGATGGGACTTTGGGCAGCCTAGCCTAGCAAAGGCAGGGAATTGGAACTAGATGGTCTTTGAGGTCCCCTCCAGCCTGTACCGTTCTATGGTGGCTTTCCTTTGAAGCTGGGATACTAATTAGCTTGCAGACTTGAGCATCTTTCATTTGATACTACTTTCCAAAACTAGGAGGAAACGACTTTCCATTTGATGATGTGTCATGCAGTGTGAGTAAATGTGGTAAACCTCAAAGTGTTACCTCAGTTTTGTTTTTATCTGGGCACGAAGAGGCTGACTTTCTCTGAGTGCAGTGTATGGTTTGTGTAGGAAGTTAGGTTTAGAATTACAGGGCAGTGTATTATGGTTCTGCACTAGGTATATGCTTACCCAAAGACTGTAGTGAGTATGATTAAAAAGCAAATAAATACAGAATTCAAGGGGACGTTTTATCAAGAGCAGTTGAAGCTGCGCGTTTGCTGTATAAACTAAACAAAATATTTGTTCTAACATTATGAAGACACATTTGAGTTCCTTCTTCCATAACTTAGCACCGTCTCCATACAGTTGTAGACAGTTTGATCCGATTATTCTTATGGACTCTTTTTGTATAATAGCAAAAATGAGTTGTGGTATTGTTTTGTTGTCTCCAGTTAGGTATACTCATATGTTTTCTGGCCTTAGAGTCAAGCACTGGTTTTAGGATTGCAGGCATTCTTTAACAGTTCTTTCTAATCACCTATAATGGGGAAATTCTGCTTGCAGTAATCACATGCTGTAGCAATAACTGTTTAATCTGTTACTGCTCTACAAGGTTATAATTTGCTCTAAATATGGGGGCCTATTACATATGTGATTTCTGCTCTTCCCCTCCCCCATTAATAAGGGATTCTGTTCAGCGGAATAGGTGAAGGGAGGGGGAGAAGTAAATAAGGCTTTTTTGAGAGGGAGAACACTTTTTCCAGGCAACTTAGCATTTCAGAGGTGTAGGAACTAGGAGTTGTCATGAAGACTAGATGGTGATTGCTATTTAAACTAAGTATAAAATGAGAAGCCACTGAGTGAAACAGTAAATACTTTAAGTATCCTCCAAAGTTTATATTGTAACTAATAAAATGATTTTTAAGACCACATTATTTTTGTAAGTTTTCCTTGTTTTGTTTCTGGTTTTTTTAATGCAATAAGGAAGCTGCTTAGCAAAGCTGTCACTTGGATGTCATGCTACTTGCAGGAGGAATATGTTTGGAATACAGTGTAACCACAAGGCAAAGATCATGCAAACTCGCTTGATTACTTTTGTTAATTTAATAGAGATGTGAACTTCTCATGTTTCTTACAGACCTGTTTCAATATTTCCATTCACATGCTCTTATGCATCTCTTATTCATGCCCTGTTTTGATAGCTTATGCTCAGCTAGCCCAGCTTTATAACCTTTAGAATTGTTCTGCTTTATTTTCCTTTGCTGGAGAGGAATTGCTCAAATAAATTAAACCTTCAAGTTGAAAACTAATAAAAAGACTTGGGGTTGGAAGCGACCTTAAAGATTATCTAGTTCAAAACCTCCGCCTACCCCAAAGGTATCTTCTTTTCTTCTGAATTAATCTTAAATGGTTTTCAGATAACGAAAGCAACATGTGTGTCAAGGACAACAGGTCTCCTTCCAAACATGGATTGATAGAAGAAGATTCTGTTGAGGAGCTTTCTACTGCCAATGTGGTGTTCTTGGTTGTGAGGAGGCTGGTTTTGGGACAGTATGAGATTGCTTCAGAACTAGTAACTTCTACTCCTTCCTAAGTTTATGCGTGTATGTACTTTTAAAGGCAACAAGATTACTTTGCAAAGTGAGACTTCTGTGTCTTCTAAAAATCATTACCATAATCCTCCATCTTGTTTTGAAAGTGACAGAAAAGGTTTAGATTTTTATGGTAACTCAAGGCCTCTATCACAGAAGAAGGGATTAGACACCCTGTAACTTATCTCTCTGGATATTAATTCATTCTGTCCTCCTCTGTGTTTAGTCTCTGCTGTCAAATCAGCTTTGAAAACTGGTGTTAGGCTCTGTAGTAGCTCAAGTTGGCAAGTTTGTGCGTTAGTGAATGAAGACTGAAGGATCTACTTTTATTTCCAGCAGAAGTTATGGTTCCAGAGTTAGGAGCTGAGAGAGCAACAGTGCTGTTTAGATTATATGCATGTGAGTTTTAAGAAACGATAGACGCCCCAGAGGGGGCAGAATGCCTGTGATGCTGCATTTGCATTATGAGGATGTAAAATCCTGTTATATCAGGACTCATGATGACAGTTGGATCATTAAAACGCAACTCTCCTTGGTGTTTTGTAGCTGACTCCCTTACACCTTCTTCCTGTCACAGCTTTTGTCTGTTATTTGGGATTCAGGCTCCTTAGTGCACAGAGGTTTGGGGTTTTTTTTTTCTCACCTATCCGACACCCCAATTCAGACTGTATTACTGCCTGTCACCCCTCACCGAGGCTTTTTTAATAAACCACAGCTATTCTGTCTCTAATTTTGAGGTCTCTTCTATCTATTTCATCTTGCTCTGTGTTTTTGCCCATCAAGTTATCAACAGTGGGGAGCTCCTGTTAGTTCAGTGTCAGCAGTGGGTTAAAAGGCCCGTCATCTTTGTGCTGGGGTGTGGTGACTGGTGGGGGAGCCCAAATAACCTAATAGGAAGAATGGCCTCTGCCCTACCTTCTCCCATGAGTTGAGGGTGATGCCCATCACAGTAAGTCCGCAGCAAAGCTGTTGGTAGCTCCATTCAGCCTGAGAAGGGTTGCTACCTTCTGAGGGTACGGAATGCGAGTAAGAGCATTCGAGGTTCATACAAAACTTGCTATGGGATATTCAAAGGGAGGAACCAAAGGTGGAGGAAGGATCAGAGGGTAGCTTGAGGAGGATCAACTTGGGGAGTGGCTGGAGGAAGAGGGCTATGGGTGTAACAGGTGGTTACATGTAGACCAGTCAGTATACTTGTCTGGCTGAGCCCTATTCATGATCACCATTGTTAGTCCTGTATTCTTGTTAAAATTCTGTCCTAGCTACCCTTCTGGGTGAGTGGAATCTGTTCGGTCTGAGTGCCAGCAGCTGGAGTGAGGACCAGGGGTCACAGGATCTGCCCCTGTGCCTGGGGTTCCAGCAACTGGAGGGATAAAATGAATGCTAAATCAAGCAACAGCCAGGGTGGACTGTGGAGGACTGCCTGTCTGTGGTGCCACCCTGCTGCGCAGCCCCTGTGGAGGGGGTAGGGGTACCTGAGGACGGCCAGCAAGCAGGTGAAGCAGCCTGGGAAGCCCGGGAGGGACCAGAGGGCCTGAGTTGCCTGTTTGTGTGTGGGTCAGCCCAGGACGAGGGGACCTGACACTTGTTGGAGGATGGAGGGAGGATGAAGAGAGACATGGTGCCTGTGTCTGTAAGTCTGTGCGAGGGGGTCTGTGCTCACAGCCAGAGTGGGTCCTTGTGATTCCTTTGCTCAGGTACCAGCAGGGTCGGAAGCTGAGGCTCCATCTTGGGTGGAGCCTGTGTATGTGCTGCAAGTGGACCTTGGTTGTGATGTTCCAGGTGCTTACCAGTCAGCTGGGAAGCAGATTCTTCTTTGTCATGAAAGACAGACAAAGCCCTTCTTATGAAACCTGGTCAGTAAGAAGTACAGAAATATGCCAGGTTACGGGGGCTGTTAGATGGAAATTAAAGGCTGTGTTGCTCTACTGAAAAAAAGACAGTTCTTAGTTTGTCAGAGTTAGTTACATTTGTATTCTTTTGTGGATTAAAAGCTGAGATTATGATAATTATATGCTCATCCTTCTTGCTTCTCTGTTTCTAAACTGATGGGCTAATGCCTGGTAGAAGTGTTAAAAGTCCTATTTTCAATAGGATTTTTCCTGTGTGTAGCTGAGGTCATCTGAAGACTTGGGGCTTCACTGATTGCTTTTTTAAAAACTCTCATTGAACCCTCCTTTACATTTCCGCATAGATACTAAACAAGTACCTCCTTTTTGGCAGTATGTTATATGACGTTCAGTACCATATTTCTTTAGTACCTTTCCTTTTTAAACCAGTATCACCTGGTAGTTTCTTGTGTCAACAGATTGCTTGTACTTTTAGGATTTTTTTTTCCCCACCAAGTGCTGCCACAGTGAGTTATTTTAAATTTATTTTCTGGTAGATTACTTTCATACAGAAAATACTTTCTGCAACTCTGTGGGTTCATCTTCCTCCCTCCAGTCATATGCCTCCAGGGTCCATAATTTGTCTGGTTTTAAAGAAAATTACTTGGTTTACCAACTATTCTTTTCTTTTACAGCACTGGCTGTAAAAACAGTGAAGTGTTAGAAAGGAACCAAGTCTTGGGCAGGTGGGGCTGCTGCACTAGGTCAGGCTGCATACAGTGCTTGGCTCATGCTTTGCACAAAGTGCCCTGAGTGCTTTTCTCAGTTACTGACATGAAATAGCTCACTTGAGAGGTGGCAATTGTGTCTGAGTATCTAGTTCTGCTTAGTTTAGATTTGAAGGCAGAAGGGCAAGAAGCTGCATGTTCAAGTCCACGTGTCTCAACTAAAAAATGGGGTCCTTAGTGCTTTCTAAAGACAGCAGCAGAACAGTTCTAAGCTCTGTAGGCAGTGGCTTGAACCATGTGTTTTACCTTGCCCAAGCATATATGGGACCCTCAGAGTTTGTTAGAACCCCTTTGACATACACAGCACATGCAGTTAGAGCATAATGTGTCTTAGCTGTGCTTGGTACTGTCCTGAAAGAGGGTGACAGGGCAAAGTCTAATAAAGTGTGGGATTTCTGGTTCTGTTCTACAGTGTTCCAGTACTCTCTCCACTTCAGGTTCAAGACCTATTTTCTGTGACAGGTTTTGTGTAGATTTTCTTCTCTGGTTGTGTTTTCCCATCTAGCTTTGTGCATGGGGTTGGTTTCAGGTGTAGCGGACATTGAGGGACATAGTTATGCATTACTCACGACTGGTTTGGGAGTTGCATGAATAGCCTGGGTGCTTCTGCTTTCGGTTGTATTACAAGCGTGCTCAGAACTGAAAAGTTAGTTCATGTTAATGCACCTCTAGTGGATCAATTTTGCAAGTGTATCTAAAGCTAGAATGTGGCTGGTGAGATGTCTGTCTGCACAGCGACATACCTTGAGTGCATATGGATTCTGTATATGCTGATGCTTCATACAGAACATGGGACATCTTTCCATTTAAGAATCATCTGGAATATCTTGTCACAGAATACTGAATAAATAGATTATCTCTATAGGAATTGCAACTTTACCTGTTGAGTTCCTTGGTATAGCTTCTGAGTTTTCTGCAGTGTAAGGCTGGCCTTCCCTCTCTGAAAAGTCACTAAGATAAGCAGATTGTAAATCAAGTAACAGATACAGCACTATGTTTCTATCCATGGCCTGATCAGCCTGGAAGTAGTTCAGAGTATTTTGCTGATGTTAATTTTTCCAAAAATATTAACGTATTTGTAAGTAGTTATTAACTTTAAAAGACATGGTCTCTTCAGCTTTGTGGTATAAAAATTACTTGTTTGATGTAAAAGGACTGAACCTCTTTTGCCAGGTAAATTACCACTTGAAGGAATAAATCTTACAGAAATTTTCCATGTGTAAGGATGTGAGCTCTGTTTAAATGGTTGCTGTGTATAAGGAAGAAGTCATAACTATGTGTACAGACAAGCGTTTGAAGTTGTAAGTCTTAAGTCATTGTCTCCTATCTTTTCTCTTATTGAAATGGCTTATACAGGGTACTCCACCATCCCAGAAACTCCTGAAGACCAGATGACGAGGAAAAGATCTTATTTCAAGCAGCGAAGAGGGGTACACTTCCTAGATGTGTCTTCTAGTGAAGATGAAGAACCAAGAAACTTCAGTGCTGCAAAAGAAAACAGGGCTCCAAGGAGAGATGCGGCTGTAATGTATGTCTAAAGCCAGTTTTCTCTAGCGTTACACATCTAGTTGTAAATTGAAATACCGAATTGAAAATCAGAGGCTAGGTTCTGGTTTACTGGTTTGTGATTTACCTGCCCCTCTCTAAACTTCAGCTGAGAGTTTTTAGTGCATTTCCAGGGAAGAAGAATCCATCTCTTTAGCCATCTTCTCAGAGAAGATGGTTAGGAGGGATGAGTTCTGTGATGTTCATTATATGTTTGTGCATTTGCCCCTCTGAAAACCTTTCAGTGACAGTGGAAAGCTTAACCATAAAATATTTCCTTTGTTAGTTTATAAGTTGATCTTAGGTTGTTTGGTTTTGTGGGGTTTTTTTGTTGTTCATTTCTTTGTTTATTCATTTTAAGAAACCATAGTGCACAGGAGAGCAAGTAGAGTTTCAGTGTGTAGCTTTAAGAGTTTCTGAGCTAAAGTTAGCATTATTAGTTGCATGATGTGTGCTATACTTTGTGAAAACTTTTTGGTTTTTAATTTATTTGGAAATTTACATTTTTTAGTAAGCTAGGAGAGAAGAGTCTGGTGTCTGTGCTGAAAAGGCAGCATTGAGAATGTAGGAGAGACCAGTTGTGGGCTAATACCAGCTAGTTGCATGTCTGTGTGACCAGAATGTGGTAATTGTCTGTGCCCCTTGAGTGTTCTTGTGCTAAGCAAAACAAGATGGATTACTCTGGGGTCTTTTTGATAGTCTGGCTGGATTAATCTGTGGAAAACTTTTAGTGGGAGCAGCGGCCTTTAACAGGTGTAGTCTCTTGTCAGATTTTTCAGTTCTTACACAGACCATGGTGTCAGTGGAGCTTTTTAGCAGAAATGAAATAATGTTTTTTCCTGCTGCTATTATGTGATATTTTTGATGATTTAAAACTTTTTTTTTAATGCATCTCCCATGAAGCTTCAGCTTAATGCAGATTCTTGGTAAGGAAAAATAAATTAGGAGTTGACAGAAACAGGAGATCACTGTTCGTGGTTTAAGTTGTAGATTGTGCAAGGATACAGAGACAACAAGCTGGTTGCCTGCACTGTGTTGGTTTGTGTGCAGTGCTGTGTAAGTAGAGTTACAGTGCTGCTGGGATCAACCCGATTTGGAAGCAGTACAAGCAGCTTGGTGCAGGTTGGATCTGATGCTAATAAGCCGCATGCAGGATCCAACTTGCAGAGCCACAGCTTGCGACTGCTGTGCTGCGTGCTGATTACAGGAATGAGACCCAGACAGAAAAGTTCCTGCTAGTGGGGTTGTTGAACATAAGTTGCGTCCTCTTGTACTCGGAGCTATTTCTGTGTAGCTGCTGATCTCTTATGTACCAGGCACCTCAGCACCTGATGCTTTAGCACAGTGTGTTGGCTTGGGTGCAAGTGCCTTTTGATTGAAGTAGTGAGCAACTTGAGAGCGTGGCTGGAGTTACCCTGGATTTGGCTACACTTAGGAGCTCTGGTGTCTGAATTTAGCCTGGCTTTGCACAGAATGAGTCAATTGAGTGTCTTTGCACTGTGCATTTCAGTGCACGTGTTGCCTAGTGTTTGGGGATTTTGTGATTTATCTATTTATTTATTTATTTTGCTTTTTGTGGGATATTGGAGTGCCCCTTACCCTGAATAAGGGACAGAGTAGAAAGCAAGTCTGTCTTAAGAGCAAGTGTGCCACAAGTATCACTACCAGAATCATTGAACTCTGGGGAAAAAGCAGAACTCTTAACACAAGGTTTTGTGGGTTGGAGTCATACCCATTTAGTGGTTAAGTGAGTTTTTCTTCATGCTTGATAAGAATGTGATTATACAGAGAGGACAAGATTTATGATGTGTGCAACTCTGTTGACAAGCATCTAGATGTGAGTCCCTGATAGGAAAGGATAGAGTAATTAGAGTGTTACCATTTTCATTTGGATTGATTTTTAAATGCAGGTTATAAACAAACTTTTTTCTTTATTGAGGCAAAAAGATCTGAAATATGCTAATATAATCTTAGTATATCACTTCACTAAGACTTTTTTTAAGTGGATTTTGAATCACCTTTTGAAGCTTACCACTGGATGGCTTGGTGTATTGGAGGAATTAGGGTTATATTTTGCATTAAGGATTTTTTCACTGTAAGAGACACACCTGGAGAGTCCATGTAGCTTTGCGTGAGCCTTGAACAGGATAGGGAGAAAGGCATTATTTGACGAATAGTTGTCTCAAAATAGCACATCTTCCATGTAAGTGGAATGTTACTACTTTTTCCAGTATTGTATTGCAATCTGCCTGTTGCAACTGCTAAAGAAAGAGTGAAGAAAAACAGGTTTCTTTTTAGTCTTTTACCAAATCTGTAGGGAGACCTGCAGGCAACCCTTTCTCATGGTGAAATCCCTATGAAATGTCAAACTCCTTACAATTCAACTGATTTTCATTCAGGAAAGGAGATTTCTGTGTGTCTGTGGGGAACAGTCAGATGGGAGACCTTTGCTGATGTTCAGTAATATAATGAAAAGCACATAGGGATTGATTTTTCTGCAGGTTAGCTCTAATAATAAATCTTCCAGTAAATTTAGGCCTTTGCCTTTTTCAGGAAGGTTCTTCCCATGTTTAAGGTGCTACATAAGGATATCTGAATTTTCTTAGTGAGCTGAGAACTAGGACAGAGAGATGTACTGTATCTGCAAAGTGTTTACAAAGAACATATCTCCATCTGTTTATCTGTTGGGCAAATAAATGCTATCAAAACTGAGATAAACTTTGCATAGTCTGATGTAATTCAGGCAGCTGAAATGAGTGAGTGTATTAAGATGGTTGTAGCTAAATTGGCAAGTAAAGTTTTGCAGCACAGTATGGGGGTAAGTCATGGTATTTCCCTTGTCCCTCCTTTCTTTTGCTCAGTTGAAATGTGTTTACTGCAAACAGAAGACTGTAATTAATCCCACATGCTTTATTTTGTCCTGCATAGGAGGTGTTGCTTTGGGTACAGGTTGGTTCAGCGTTACTAAATGCATCAAAATGCATTTTGTACCATCCCACTGCTCTTGCTTTACAGTAATGTTCTAGTGGAGTAAAATATTCTTAAACAAAAATAAATTGTAATTATTTTTATCCTCCCCCATGCATTGTAGCTCTGAACAGTCTGATGATGATGATGAACAGCCTGAAGATGAACTACCCCAGTTGGCATACATAAATGGTGGGGATCAACTGCCACCTGTGAAGAAGGATGTAGAGGAGGAGGTCACAGACACAAAGCTGCAAACACTGAAGGAACTTTTTCCCCAAAGAAGTGACCAAGAATTACAAGAAGTAATCATGCTCTTGATTTGTTTTGACGACTGTTTTTTACACAGTATTCCTAAGGCTGTTCCTTCCAACATAGACAGATGCTTAATTGTTACATAATTCTTAGAGCAAGAGGGTATATAGAGGTAGTGTATTTTAGGGGACCTACAGCCATGTAACTCTTCCTGGACTATGCACATGCATACTTAACACAGGCACCAATGTTTATGTAAAATTGGATACATATATGTATGTGCACACACTCTTTATATATACATATATATATTAAAAAACCCTTAAAATTAAGCAACAGTGAATTCCAGTGTATTGAAAACTTTGATATGATTTCTTTCTGTTCTGATGTTTGATCTTAGTTATAGATGTCTTAACTGACGTTGTGCAGATATCAGCTATCCGTAGTTAAGTGATTAAATGCAGAATGCATGACATCGTTGCCATCTAGTAGACAAAATGTTGCACCATTGCATTTATGAAATTTCATGCTCAAAGCCTTTAGTACTTCAGTGAGAGACAGAAAGATGGTAGGTTTGAATTTACTGTGATTTATCTTGGGTTCACATGTCAGCATAATCTGAGGACTCTTGGCCATTGTCCAGGGTACAGTACAAACATCCAGTAACATTATGGTAACTTATTACAGTGAAATGTCTTTCATATACTAAAACATATTCTTAACAAGGTTACTTTTCAGAGATAATATGTAGCTAGGTTTTCACTAGCTTTAGCTTTCAAAGCTAAATGTATTTGAATTATCCTGTTAAGTTTCTTGGCTGCTGAAATGGCATTAAGGAAACATGGGAATTTTACTGGAGCTCCTTACTGAGTGTGTTTTCTAAGTGGATCAAGCTTTATGTTTAGGCTTTCTACTTCAGGAAGAGGAGGATGCAAATAGTGGTTTTGGAATATCTGTCATGGATGTTGTAATCAAATTTGCATCACAGATGTCCAGACTGTATAAAGCCTCAGTTTTTGGCCCTGTGGAATGTATTTAAATTCAAGAGTTGACAACACTACATCCTAGCTTAGAAACTAAACTAGGAATGACACATGGTGTATCTGACTAATGTTTGTGGCTTCAATGGTGTTTTTCACTACTTGGTAGTGTGTAGTGCTGACAGTATTCATTCTCATGAGAGAATAGCTCCTGTATCTGCAGAACTTTGTAGTCCATGGAGGCTGTGCATTCTTTGTCCACAGTTGCATATCACATCATTTTTTTAAGGAAGACTGAAGAATATTAGGCAAATTTATTGTTCTTTCAAGAAGGGTCTGGAACAGTGTGTCCTGAGAAACCCTATGCACCTGATGAAGGCTGTTAAGGAAAAATCACAAGCATTTTGGAAAGGAAACTGAGTATTTATAGAAAAATTGTAAGATTCTGTCTACGTTTGTAGACAGATACTTGGGAATCAGGATTCCTCATAACTTTTTGTTTTCCTATTTGTAACTTTTAGGCCATTTGCTGCTTTGAAGTTAAGTCACAAAAAGCATTCTAAATGTCTCAAAATACAATTAATTTGTAAAAATGAACTATTTTAAGATTACATGCGGATGGAGAAAGAGTCTGGGACTGCAAGGAAGTATAGATAAACTTTGAGGCACATTGTGAGCTTCATGCATGTACCTTCAGGAAATTGACAACTGTAACATAACAGTGTACAGGCCTGGAGTGTTTTTGGATCATTTAGTTTTGTGACAGTAACAATGAATAGGGTTTTTTTTGGGAAAAAAAAAGCTTTTAAGTAAATGTGTGCAGCATATTTGTGAAGTAGGAAAGCAGTAATGAATTAGACTGTATTAAAAATGCTTTTCAGTAGATTTTTACGGTCTAGCTAATTGATACCTGTCAGTTTTTTAATGGATTTTGTAACAGATGTATTTCTGGGGTGCTTGTGAAGTGTTTGAGTCACACTGATCTATCACTTTCATTGTCCAGCTGGGTCCACTCTCATCACTTAGCAGGTGACTTTTTTTTTTTCAGTTGATAGAATCTGCACGCACAATGGATGAAGCTGTAGCTGCTGGTTTGGAATTCAATGATGAAGGTATGTTTAACAACGAACAAAGCCACACTAAAAACAAACTTTAGAAGCTGTAGCTAATTTAATGAAGTAAACTTGATTGGGAGATGTTTAAAAAGTGGTTATATTACTTGCTAAAAGTTATACTATTTGTTTATTGTAATAGTGCAAAACTGAAATGACAGGATTTGCAAAGGGAGAGAGAAAATTTTTTGAGGATGCAGACCAAAACCCCAAAATAAAACAAAA
>VZTU01002838.1:915-16468 GCA_013400835.1 Zapornia atra | reverse complement strand
GCCCAGGATGAAGATGATGAGGCGGGGGCCGCTTCGGTACTCACCGGGGGCCTTGTTCTTGTGCCAGTGGCCGTAGCGGGCGCTGGAACGAGGGAGAGAAGGATGAAGGGCAGGCAGGAGGGTGCTGGGAGATAAATGTGTGTGCCGGCTTCACATCTTAATTAAATCACAAATTAGCCCACCTCCCCCCCAGCACTGCTAGGGCAGGTAAAGTCCAGCTTTTCAGCCACGAGCCCTGCTCACTGTTGTAGGGGGGAAACTGAGGCATGAGACTGCTGAGCAGCTCGCACGCCTGCCATAAAATCATAGAATCATAGAATGGTCTGGGTTGGAAGGGACCCCATGGATCATAAGCTCCAACCCCCCTGCCACAGGCAGGGCCACCAACCTCCAGGTCTGGAGCTACACAAGGTTGCCCAGGGCCCCATCCAACCTGGCCTTGAAAACTTCCAGGGACGGGGCACCCACCCCCTCTCTGGGCAGCCTGTTCCAGCCCCTCACCACTCTCTCTGTAAAAAACTTCCCCCTAATATCCAATTTAAACCTTCCTTCCTTTAGTTTTAATCCATCCCCCTTGTCCTGCCATTGTCTACCCTTTTAAAAAGTTGAATCCCCTCCTGTTCCTCTGCTCCCTTCAGGGACTGGCAGGCTGCAATGAGGTCCCCCCACAGCCTTCTCTTCTCCAGGCTGAACCAGCCCAGCTCCCTCAGCCTCTCTTTGTACGGCAGGTGCTCCAGCCCTCTAATCATCCTTGTGGCCCTGCCATGGGTGGATGCTGACAGTGATACAGGTGCCAATGTATAGGGGGAGTGAGGAGGGGGTGTGGGGACCCACCTGACAGCAGTGGTGCTGAAGGAGGCGGAGGAGCGGGTGGAGATGTACGGGTAGTGCTTGGTGTCCAGCTTGTCATCGATGGCGTCCTGCAGGCAGAGAGCCCCATGATGGGACAAGGGGTTAGTGAGGAGCCCAGCTCAGCCCCTGGAACCCCCCTGCAGAGCTGCACCTGGCAGGATTGGCCCAAACGGGTCCGGATTTGTTTCCATGGATTTGCATTCCTGACTTTTTGGAACACCTGGGCTGTGCTCCTGCTACAGGACACACTTGGAGGAGGAGGGTGGTGCTTGGTTGCTGTGGGCCAGGGGCAGCGTGGGGGGCTGCAGTACGGGGGGGAGGCTCGCCCTGACGACAGGTGTCTGTGGAAGTAGGGCAAGGGGTGGGGCAAGGGGTGTCTACTTCTGGGAAGCTCAGAGGCTCCGAGCTGGAGGCTTCGCCTCCTGACCCTCCTTGGGGACCTGGCTCTGGCTTCCCTCAGTGGAGCAGGGTCCCTGCCAGGGCTTGGTGAGATGCTGCCGCGCTGCGCAGCTCCCTCTGCTCACAGGGAGGAGGTTTGGGGGTGCCCAAAGCCACACGGGGAGGGTTTGCAAGGACTGTGGGAGAGGAAGGGAAGAGCTGGCGTCATGTGTCCTTCTGGGAACCAAGGAAGCTGGAGCTCAGCTTGTCACTGGTGCTGGGACACGGAGGTGGCACTGAATGGGCATGGAAGTCACTTGGGGCCAGCGCTGACGAATGGGCCAGGAGACCCTCCTGAAACACCCCAACCTTGTTGGAACTGCAGGCAGCGAGCAGCCCGGACAGCACACATCAGAGTGAGGTGCTGGGATTTGGGTTCAAGTCCCCAGCTCTCTGCAGGTCCGTTCCTGGGCAGTGGGTGCTGAGGTCCATCCCCCATCCCCATCCCTGCTGTCTCACCTCCATGATGTCCTTAATCACGGGGGTCCATCGGGAGAGCTGGTAGGTCTGCTCACTGATTCGCTCCTTCCGCTCCGGCTTGCTCCGGCGGCGCAGGGTGGACTGGGGGGGAAGAGCACAGGGACACCCCGAGTCACGGGGCTGCCGTGGTGGGACCAGGGCCCACCCCGCAGAGGGACCGGGGACATCCCGGAGGGTTACAGGGGTGCTGTGGGTCCTTCCGAGGAGCCAGCAGGGCCATGGGGAGCGGGAGGTGGGCACTCACGTCTGTGATGATGGGCACCCCGAGGTGGGCCATGTTGGTGATGATCTCGCTGTCCTCTGCTGGGATCTGGGCATGCTGGATCAGCTTGTTCAGGTTCTCCTCGGTGATACCTGGAAATGCAACGGGGAGAGGGAGTCCCCTTGAGAAGGGCCACCCAGCAGGGACATGGCTCTGTGGTTGTCGCCGTAGGACACGTGATTTGGTGATGGTAGAGCTGAGCTTTTTGATCTGGCTGCTTTTGGCTGAGCCCTGAGCTGTCTGTGTCATAGAGGCACCTGCCCAGCCCTGCCCAGGGGTCCCCCTCACCGTTCTTCAGGAAGATGTAGAGCAGGATGATGCGGATCTTGTCGTAGGTGCTGACGTTCCCATCCAGCAGGATGGGGACGATTGCCCTCATGGGGTCCTTGATCTTCTCACCTTCAGCATCAGTGCCCATGGCCAGGTCCTGCCAAAAACACACATGCTCATCACCCCTCAACCCCTGGCTCGGCACTGAGTTGTGGGGCAGGAGCTCCCAGCCTCATTTAACCCCATGGGGATGTGGGGTGGGGGGAAATGTGGGGCTGGGGGAGCCGGTACCTGTTCAACCCTGCAAAGCTTGTCCACCGTGCCCTGGTAGTGCTTCATGCAGTCCTCAGCCAAGTGCAGGTGGGTCGAGTACTGGGGAGACACGAGTGTGCAAACACCACTGCGGCACTGGCAGCACCCAAAGGTCCCTGTGCCACCACCCTCCGGGCTCAGCCCCTGCCCACGGCTCTGGGGACCCTCTGGGGAGAGCTGCCACCCCCCTGGGTAGGCTCAGCACCAAACATCTTCCTCCACTGCCTCGTACCTTGCTGAGTTCCTTCTGGTACTGCGGCATCTTCTTCAGCATCTGGGACAGGTCTCTCATGGTGGTCTGCAAGCAAAGGGGACACAGTGACTCTCCTGTGGGGACTCAGGGACCACGGGCAGCGAGGGGATGATCCTGCCAACGACTTCTGTCCCCAGGCCAGCCTCTCGAGGGGGTTTGGTGACACCTGCCAGGGCATTGCTGGGTCTCCCCTGCTGCAGGTGAGGGGTGGGGAGGGGGTCTGCAGCTCTGCGAACTGGAGTGCCAGGGGGACAAATCCCCCCCAGGACCTTGCCCTGGGACCCCTGTGTGCTTGGCCGAGGTTGAGATGGTGCTTTCAGCTCCTGGCCACGTTTACACTCCATTTCTACCCAGTCTCCTCACTGCCACCGACTTGGGGTCCCCATGAGGAAACCAGCCAGGCCAGAACTGCTGCAGGGTGGGCACGGACCCCGCGCTGGGGGCTCTCCCAAGGCACTGCTTCCCCAGCCCCACACACAGGTCTGGCACCCCACAGTTATCTGCCCCTGCCAGGGACCTGAGCACCTTTTTGGTCTTTTGCAGGGTCCCCATCAGGCACCCCCCCACACCCTGTGCCGATATGGGGCTGAGCCCCCTGGATGCCTGTCCCCAGCTCAGCAGGTGCAGTCAGGTCACCTTATCGCCTGTGTTCATCCTCTTGCTTGAAGAAAACTCCTTCAGGGACCGGGTCACCTCCCTGGGAAGAGGAGGAGGAAGGTGCACCCATCAGTGGGGAGGGGACCCTGTCAGCAGGGAGGGTGGCAAAGCCGAGGTGACATCCCACCCAGCTGGAAAACCACCCCACAGGGACACTCACTGGGACACCTCAGCGATGTGCTTGTGGCGCAAGGTGACCCACAGGTCATCATCCTCATCCAGGAGAACCTCCTTGATCCGGGCTTCTCCGATGCCACTCGTCTCGTACCTGGGAAGAGGACATGGGGCATCATGGTGGGGATGGGGATGGGGGGGCACACAATCACCTCGCTACCTGGGCTCGAAGGGATGGTGGGGGGAACCTGGGGAGACATGGGACCCCTTCTTGGCCCTGCCAGCAGCAGGGTGAAGTTATTACAACTCTGTTTCATGTCTTGCCTCCTTGTACCCCTTCATCTGCTGACCCTCGGGAAGGGGCCAAGGGTTGAAGGGTAGAAAAGCCCCTTTGGCATCAACCCTGCCCATGGCGCCTGCCAGGCTGCGGCAGGGATGGTTTCTCCCATGACTTGTGATGGATGGAGGGATGCTGAGGCTCAGACTTCATGGCTGAGCTCCCAACTCCCTCTCAAGGGCTGGACTGGTGAGGCCCGTTGGGGTCCCGGGGACAACAGCCCCGCACTCACTTGTAGACGTCGTTCTCGATGGGCAGCAGGTCGTAGCTCATGGCCTGGAAGGTCAGCTCATGCAGCACCGGGGAAGCAGGGTCAAAGCCACGGTCCAGGATGAGGAGCTGGGAGCGAGCCTTGTCCGGACCCTACAGAGCCAGGGGAGGACACCCATCAGCAGCAAGGCCAGGGGTTCCTCCAGCCCTGCAGCTTGCTGGGAGAAGCCAAGACCATTCCAGGGTCCCCGGTCGGGGTCTGCAACTGCTGCGTGGCAGAACTCAAGCGGGACAAGTGAGGCATCACCCGAGCGTCCTCCCCAGGGCTGCTGGCACCATCCCTGCTCACCTCGCCCATGGTGGGGTCATCAGCCTTGTACGCATCCAGCTTGTCCTGGATGAGCTGTGCCAGCATGGCGTTGTCCTTGTAATCCCTGGAGGAGGCAGGAGGAGAGGTCAGCTCCCAGCTCAGGATGGGGACAAGCTGCTGGTTTCCCTGGGCAACATCCTCGGCTCATGGGAGAAGGGACTGGAGCAGGTTTAGATGCTGATTCCCACCTCCCCTCAGGGTGCTCTGCTTTGCCTTGGTGCCACCTGGACTTCAGGGTCCCAACCTCTGCAGAGCATCTTCAAACCTGAGCCTGCCTCTGCCCTGAGCACGGGTGTCTGTCCATCCCTCCATCCCCCCCATCCCCACACCAGGACCAGGCACAGTTCAGCCCCATCTACACCCCACACTCAGCATGGCCCTAGCTCCATCCCGCTGCTGGAGCAGAGGGCAGGTCTGGGGAGGGGGCTGCCCTTACCCCCTGTACCGCACGGCCGGGTACTCCTTCAGCGTGGCGCACAGCGTGGCGATCTGCTCGGCCAGCCGCTCCAGGATGGGGTTCTTCATCTGCGCCTTGTGTGGGCTGTAGAAGCTTTGGAAGGAGTCAGCTGAATCCAGGGAGTAAACCTGGGAGGTGCAGCGGGAAGGGGGGGTTAGAGGGGATGCACCGTGGGGATGGCCAGAGGAGAGGGGCCCTGTGGGACATCCCAGAGGGTCTGGAAACCAGATTCAACCCCAGATGAAGGTTCCTGGCCAAGCCTGGGACTGGGCAGGTAGGAGCTCAGCAATGCTCGAGGCAGCTCCAGACCCTGACCAGACCCCGAGCCGACCCTGACCCTTGCCCAGGTCCAGCTCTGCAGTGGGGGCCCTACCTGCCTGCAGCCTCCCGGGGTGAGCAGAAGAGGCAGAGACACTCCCCCCGTCCTCAGCAGCCCCCTGCTCCTGGGCAGGGAACCAGAGACCCGGGGAGAAGTGGGGACACACTGCTCCCTGGCCGTGCCACCAGTAAGGACCAGAAGCCAATTTGGCTGCGTGTGGGGATGCCAAGAGGTCATCTTCTGCCCGCCCATCTCCCCAGAAATGCTGAGGCCAGGCGGGTGGCACCATCTGTCCCCCCCATCCCCCTTGTCCCCATGGCCCCAGCATGGGCAGATGGCACAGGGCTGGCTCCCTGGTGCCCTTGGCTGGGGAGGGGGGGGTGGGGGGCAGAGACAGCACACGAGGCTGCCGGCACCGGGCCAAGATGCGGCGCCTCCTAAATCCCCTGTGGCGGATCAGCCCCGAGAAGGAATCGAAGGAGACAGGGGGGAAGAGCCAGGGAGGAGGAGAGGAGCCAGCCAGGGGAGAGGGCTATGGGGCTGTTACACAAACCCTGAGGGGCTGGAGGAGGGCTGCCCCATCCCCTGGACCATGCCAGCTGAGCTGGTCCAAGCCCAGCCTCACCTGGGACTCGGAGGGGAGGAAGGCAATGTTGATCTCCGTCAGGGTTTTGATGACCTTGGCAGCACGGGATTTCACCAGCTCATTGAAGAGGGCGTCAGGGCAGGCTGCGAGGGGAAGAGGAGGGCAGTGCTCAGCATCCCAGCATCCCTCCATCCCCGCCCACCTGCACGTGGTTTAGTGACAGGGACCTTCCCTCCCCTCCCCTCTGTTTCTTGGAGAAGGGCTGGCTGCCACCGTGATCCAGACATCCCTTTGGGATCGGGTGATGGAAACCACACGTCTGCACTTGCAGCCACCCAGTGCCATGGGCAGGATGGGGCTGTCACCTCACCACCGTTCCCTTCTTCCCTTTCTGTCCTGCCCAGAAGCTATCAGCAGGGAGCTGGGGGTCCATGAGTGATGGGGTGGGAGCTGTGACCCCCAGGTACTCACAGTCAGTGAAGAAGACATGGGCAGCTCTGTACTTGGAGGTGGGGGGATCCTTGAAGTCATTGATGAGGGAGTGGATAGACTGCAAGAGAGGAGAGGCCAGGTCAGCTGGGCATGGTGGCATCTCAGTGGGGTCACCTGGGTCCCTCCTCCCAGCACAGGAGGCAAGCTCCACACCTCTGCTCCACCGCCCCGGCAGCAGCATCCCAGGGTGGGCATCCCTCTGCCTCCCCCCTCCAAACCAAGGCCTGCCCCACACATTCACCTTCTCAGAGGGTGTGATGAGATAGACGGCCTCCAGGCTGGGCAGCGGCTCCCGGCGCTTGTTGATGTCTTCCACAACTGGGGGGGAGGAAAAGCGGGGGCTGTGGCAGGGACGGGTGCCAGTGGGGGCTGTTGGACACCCCATGGCAGCACAGGACCGGCCTTGCCAACCCCCCTGTGTCCAAAACATCCCCAGCCACTCACCTCTGCCCACCTGGGAGCCAGGGCACGGGCTGTCCCCACCCCGTCCCAGCCCCGCGTTGCCACGTTGGGGCTGCATGTGTGGGTGCCAGGCATGGAGGGACCACCCAGGGGTGATGCTCTGGGGGTACCCAGGCTGGGGTATACCCCCACCACCCCAAAAACCTCCCGATGTGCTGCCTTGGGTTTCCTCCCCCTTTCTGAGCGCTGCTATTCCCAGGGCTGACATGAAGTGACACCTGCTCAGCTCCCAAGGGACAGCCAGGACACGGGGTGTGCGGGCTCCTGGGGCCCCAGCAGGCAAGGAGGGAGGCTGCAAAACATCAGCCCCACGCCGAGACCGTTGTCCAGCTGCAGTGGGGGGCTGTATGTCTCCTTGCCACAAGGGACGGGGCTGGGGTCACTTCTGCTGGCTTGTGCTGGCCTGGAGATGCCTTCGGGGGTGCCCTGGTACAGGGTTTGTGGGGGGTAGGCAGGGACCCCATTACTCACTTGTTATGCCCTCTGTCATGATGTCGGTCATCTTGCAGCATGAGGAGAGCATCCGCATGCTGAGCTGGTCCACCACCAGCACCTGGGGAGATGGGCAGTGAGCAGGGAGCATAGGGGGGGACAGACCTTCCCCACCCCCTCCCCACCCTTGGGGGTCCCAGCCCACAGCTACCCTGTCCCCTGCTTCCTTTTCCCCTCCTCCTCTCCCAGCATGCCCCCAGGGTTTGGGTCTCACCTTCCATTCGCCCTTCTTCTTCACTTTCCGGATCACATCATGCATAATCTCTGCAAGAGAGGGAGCATGGAGGGGGTAAACAATGAGCACCCCAAGGCCTACGGCACCCCAAGGCCCGCAGCACCCCAGGGCCCGTCAGCAGCCCCAGGGTCTGTGGGGGGGACTCCAAAATCCCCCGACCCGTGTGTGGGGCCACAGTGAGCTGTGCACCCCCAGTGCCTTTCCCTGGGGTGTGGGGAGGAGATGGGAGGGGGTGCTTTTGGGGTGCCTACGCAGGGGTGGTCACCCCCCAGCCCTTGGCACTTAGCCTGTGCTGGTGGGGAGCTACGGGCTGGCAGAGGGTCTGTGGGGGTGGGGTCCCTCTGGGGTGCCAGGGGCCACCCCACATGTCTTGGCCCTAATCCAAAGCACCAGGAAAACAAGAGCAGCTTAAGGGCTCCTTTTAGAAACAGGAATCAGGCAGCCTGAGCCTGTTCCTTGTAATCCTTGTAATCCCCCTCAATCCCATTCCGGCAGCGCCCGCAGGTCCCCCTGCACCCCTTGGGGCTGGGGCCACCCCGTGACCATATTCCCAGGCACAGACACCCCACTTCTGCCCATGGGGTGCGGGTTAGAGCTACGAGAAGTGGGATGGGGATGTCACCTTTTGGGGGTGAGCTGCAGGAGGGTGGTTCTGGGCCCCTCCAGAATAGGGGTTTGCCCTCCTGCCAGACACACGTGCTGCCTAAATGCCTGTGTTGGGGGGCATGAGGTGACCCCAAAACCCTGCAGGTCCCCTTTTTGCCCTCATCACCCCTCACAGAGCAGGGACGTGCCAGGCAACTGCCCAGCCAAGCCCTGGGAAAGGGTCTGAGAAGCCACACCATGTCCTCCCTGTTCCACTACTCCTGGGGGTGGGGGGGCAGTTTGCTCCAGCCTCCTGGTTCCAGAGACAGGGATGAAAATGCCCGATTAAAACCCAATTAAGAAATTCTTTTAAATTAGAAAACGGTGTGGGGAGACAGCAGTGGGGGTGTCACCCCACCTGCTCTGGCCTTGGGACCTTTCCCCCGTGGGACAGACCCCCAAGGATGCCTGTCCCCCAGGTAAAGCTTGACTTGGGTTTAGATAGGACACTATGGGGAAAAGAGGCTGCCCTGGGAGCACCCAGCCCCAAGCCTTCTGCTTTTGGGTGATGCTGAATTCAGGCAAACCACCCCACCTTCCAGCTTTCCCACGTGCTGGGGATGTGCATGGGCACCAGCGGCTCTGGGTGAGCCGGGGCCTGGAAGCATGGAGCATCCTCACCGGGAGAGTAGAGGGGTCCTGCCACGGTGGGCATGGCCCGACCCCGACAGAGATGGTCCCCATAGTGCTGCTGGGCCCATTCCCAGTACCACCAATCCACACACCCTGCGGTGATTTTGTGGGCCAAGAGAGGTTGTACCACTTCCCAGGGCACTGGGCTGAGGACTGGTGCCAGCAGGGGTCAAACAGGAGCCTCTGAGCATCGCTGGTCTGTCTGTCCAGTGCTGCATCCCCAGGGGGATGCTGGCCATGAAATCGGGGTCCTGCCTGCCCTTGGTCACATCCCGTCACCCCTCCATCAGTAAATGGGTGTGGGGCACCTCTGGGCCAGGGAAGGGAGGGCTGGAGGGGGAGTGGATACAGAAGGGCTGTACCCCTGAGCTGCACACTGCTGGGGGTGGGGGTTATGGGGGGATAGCTGCAGCTGGCACCCATGTGCACTGCCCACCCGAAGACGGGTCACCCACACAGCAAAGAAGTGAGCAGGGCCCTGCTTGTGGGTCCTTCACTGGTGTGGGAGTGGGGCCATGGAGGGGGGATGACAGCACACCCCTCCTCTTCATTATTCACATTTGGCTCCCTTCCTGGAGTGAGGATCCAGGGATAAGACACACACACCCCCTCCATCCCAAACCAGCCACCCCCATTGCAAACGATGGGGAGCCAAGCACACCGCTGGGCAGCGGCCCCAGCCGTGCCAGGGCAGGGTCCAGCTGCGAGCACCTCCCAGCACCCAAAGTGCCATCATGTCCCCCAGCCTGACTCTGGTACCTCCCAGAGCAGAAACTGGGCACCTCTGAGGGCCCTGTACACCCTGGTCAGAGAAGGTGGTGGCTCAGGGAAGGGCACCCATTTGCACCAGGGGCCGACCCTGCTCCCAGCCTGCCCTTCCCTGAGCCCACGTCCTCTCCTGCCTTGCCCAGGGCTCAGATCTGCTCTTCCACCAGCAGCCCCAACCAGCTCAGAGCCCCAGCGGGGTGAGGGCAGAGGCAGGTCCACAAAGCATCCTCCCAAAGAGGCTTCTGGCACAGCACAGGAGGGCAGGAGACAAACCCGAGGGAAGGCCTGAGGTTACAGCATGCTGTTTGGAGGGGACACACACCTCCTACATGTCCCTGCAGCAAGCATCACACCCTCAGGTCAGGGAAGACAGGTCTGTTAAAGCTTGGATGGTCCAAGAAGGCAGTGCTAAATGCTGTGGGTCGGTAGGGCTGGCATGGAAAGTGGGACGATGTGGGAATTCTGAGGTCAAAAGGCACAGTCCATCAGGGCCCAGCTGCTCCCTGGGGCTGTTCTGACTCATGTGGCTGCTGGCTGTGGAGCTGGGGCCACAACACGGAAGGCTTGGCCAAGGCCAGGCTTGACAAGACCCCTAGGCCCCTTCTGGGAGCAGGGCAATTTCTAAGCAGCCTCTCTGGCAAGGGCACAGCTAACCAGGAGGAGGAGGGATGCCAGCACACATGAGCTATCCAGGGCGAGCAATGCCAGGGATGGCATCCTCAAGCCAATTCCACACTCAGTTATCATCATCAGGGAGAGAGTCCCAGAGGGAACGGCAGCTCCTCTGTTCCCTGAGCTCCTCAGGTCAAGCCCAGATGCCTCCCAGGAAACAGTGCTCTCACATCCCACGTTAGCAGGTCAGATGCTGCCATCCATGTCCCCGAATGGTCTGGCCAGCCAGAGCTTCTGGCCTCTAACGTCAGTCAGTGATGGTCACAGTCCAGGCTTCCATCTTGGGAGATGAACTAGGTTTCAGGGGGAAAATGTGAATGCCTATGTCATCATCTCACCCAGTGCCTTCAACCCATGGCTCACCTGGACCTACCACCTTACATCTGTTTCCTCCAAGCTGGAAGAACTTTAATTACAACTTCTAACAAGAACAGGCAATACAGGGAGCTCTGGACTGATCCTCCAATGTAGAGCCAACATCAGAGCCTACGGACAAGGAAGCATCTCACCCACCAACGGAGAACCTCCAGTGCTCTGGAGTAACATAGCCCAAAAAGCACATCCCTGCCAAAGACATGCATGAGAGCAGCCACCTCCCCCAGCCCACCACCCACAGCTAGGCTCATTCTTGAGGTGACGTGTGGCATGAGAATGACCCGCTGCATCGATGCCAAGCAGGGCCAGAAGCTGGTGACACGGTGGCCTAGTAGGACAGGAGCCCACAGGTCACTGCAGGAGGCTTAGGCTGTGTTATTTATACTGAGCTGGCCGGGCAGCCTTTCCCTGAGCCAGCCTTGCCTCGCTCGCTCATGGCAAAGGCAACCAGCCCCAGGGCTCCAGCTGGGTCCAGGGGAAGAGGGACCAACCCTGCTATCGCTTCTGCCCATGCCAAGAAAGCCTTGACCAGCTGAGACAAACTCCTCCTGGGATGCCCCAAGCCTTTTATCCCACTCCAGAAGGAGCCTGACACCTGGCCAGCAGACCTGACCTGGTGACCACCCCACCCTGGAGCCACAGGGTGGGTGAGGGATGCTGCAGCTGGAGGCTGCCCCTGCTCTAGCGCTGACCCAAGCCCAGCCTGTGCCAGTAGCGATGGCCAAGCCCTTCCCCCACGGAGCAGCGTCCTGCTGCTCAGAAATGCTCCTCTGCTGCCACATCTCAGGACCTCACAGGCTGCACACCTCAACCTGACGTGGAAGATGGAGCTGCTCTGGGGATGGGCAAGAGGCTGTTGCTCTGCATCCTACAGCAGGTCCTAACCGTGGGCTTCTCCCTGCTACAGGCAGGGCTCAGTCCTTTCATTCTCCTTCGCTTTGGGATCCAAAACCCTGCAGCAGCAGCTCTGGAGAGCTGGAGGACAGAAATCCACAGTGAGGTTTGCTTGAGACCCACTTCTCCTCAAAAGCTGTCACGCTGCATCTCCAAGACGAACATGTTTGGCTTTGGGTTGGCTTGGCAACTGCTTTTTTGCTGGTTCATTAACTTATTGCTTAAGACACTGTGAATGCTACACAGATACAACCACGTTTGAATGTAGTGGAGCATGTATCTACCTCTGAACATCCTCAGTGAGGGACCTTGAGGTGCCAGCATGCCATCCTCAAAGCAGTCCCCAATACAACGGGCTTCATGGACCAGAGGATGGCAAGAAGGCCATCAATCCTGTTCAAGACCTAGAGAGTAACTCGATGTACAGGAGGCAAAGCCTAAGCTTATGTCCTTCAGCGTGGCTAAGAGCCATTGCAGGGATGGTTTGTGCCTGGAGACAACCGTGTCCATACACCAAGCAAGGCCCCTCCACCAGCCCATCCTAAACACCAACTCCGCTCACCAGATTATTTCTGGTGCCCACCTGTAAGCCCTCAGCCATTCTGGAGGACACATCCCTCATGGAGGAACCTGCTAGTGATGCAGCCCAGGTGCCATCCAGCCGCAGCCAGCCCCGGCACAGCCAGAATCGCTCAGGCTCCAGCTTCATCCTTCCCTCCCCAACCTTGGACAAGGTGAACTTTGATACCGTCACATCCCTATCAGCACCACGCTCCTCCAACACACCACGTGTCACAGCCAGGCCCAGCAGGTATTTGTGCTACTCTGGGGAGCCACACGGTGCTGCTTTGCTGCTGGAGCTCCAGCCTGAGGGGATTAGTCATGGTTATCGTAGTAACCTGTGAGTAATTCCTCCTCTTCCTATTTGCACTGCTCTCACGAAGGGGTGTCTGTGTGTGGACCTGCTGGCCAGAGCCACGGGGAACCTGCACAGCCCAGGGAGGAGGAGGAGAGACCTGGAGGTCTTGAACTCCTTAGGAATTGGGTAACACGCCCAGAAGGAACTGAGGGGGGGTTAAACACGCTCACACCCACCACCGGCCTCTCATTGACGGCGCTGGAGAAGCGAGGGAGGGCTCAGGAGGATTTTCACTGCAGGATCACTCCTGGCACAGCGCCCTCATAGCTGCATCAGGAGGTGGGAGTCGAGAGGAGCTCCTCCCTTTGGGCAGTCAACAGGCCAGACCATGTCAGGTCCCTCTTGAAGGCATCACTCCTCACTACCGCTTGTCCTCTCCCACCTGGGGCTCCCACCCTCAGCAGAGATGCTGTGACCTGGCTGTCAGCAGCTGTAGGTGCTGTTGGTACGGCCAGTTTTGGCCAAGAGAGGAGCCAAGAGCTTTCCTGCAGCAGGAGGGCACACACGGGGTGTCCCTGAGTCCTGGGGTGCGGGGGTCCCTCTCCCAGGGGTAAGTCAGGCTCTCCTACGCATGCAGCTGTGACTTCCTGAGCAAAACACAGATAAAGGGAGGGTTCTTCAGGCTCAGTCTGGTAGGAATCCAGGCTGAGCTGGTCTCTTGTGCCCATGTGAGCTGAGTTGGTCCAACTCTGAGTGGTCTTTGCTTCTCCCTTAGCGGCACAACATCAAACCATCCAATGGGCTCCGTAAGCGACCCTGGAGCACACGTGTCAACATACAGTCGTGTGCATACAGGGGCAGTGTGGAAGGCCACAACCTCACACACCTTCAGCTGGATCTATTTTTGCACTCCCCAAAACCCAGGAGCCAACTCCTTGCCCGCACCACGAGTTGGTGGATGCAGCATCTGCTCCTCAGCAGGCAACCAGAAGGCACATGATGATGGTTCTCTTTTTAAATGTGTTGATTTTTGTGGGAAGAGGGAGGGAATCTCTCCTGGGATGTTCTTCCTGAGAGGTGCACGGGAATTAGAGCCAGACTTTACTTTTTTAAGAGGGAAAAGTTTAAGTCCTTTGTAGCACTGGTGCTTTCAGGCTTCTCACACACGCAGGCGCCGGTGGATGGACAGCCCTGCCCAAGGGAGCTCTGTCATTCTTGGTAACCTTCCATGGTCATGAATGGTGATTCAACGAGCAAATATTTCTCAACCCTTGGTGTAGACCACGTTTTGGAGATTGAAATTGCTCTGCACTGTGTGAGAAGACGAGCCCTGAATTTTCCACACGCTTCGTTCCAGCTCTTCCAACACAAAGCCCATGCTGGAGGCAAGGCAGACGCTGGGGACAGGGCTAAGGACCCCAGGTCCTGTACCCAGACGTGGGGCAGGTGGCACTATGCCACCCTTGGGACTCCCTGGAGTTGGGGATTGGGAAGGTGGGCTGCCCTGGAAGCAACTGGCTTCAGGGTCTGCTCCCACCCGCAGGGGATGGGGCGCAGAGACCCCCTGCTGCTCACTGAGCCACTTTACCAGCAGACAGAGACAATGGTGGGGCTGGAGGCTCTACCCCCATGCAGGCAGGAGGATGCAACGTGCATCCCTGCGACAGTCCTACCAGAACCAGACAGCCCACTGCCTGGCAGACATTCACTGCTGGCTCCGGGGCAGCACACAAGACTCAGACCCTGGGCCCTGAGATGGGCTTGGAGCATCCTCAGCAAGCAGCATCTATGCATCAGCAAAGGGGTGGTGGGAGCAACGAGGAGCCCCAGGCAGCCTGGGTGAGTCATGTAGCAGCAACCCAGCCCCAGGTCCCCATGTCCCCTGGCCGTGCCCCAAGGCTGGCAGCAGGCTCGCAGCCCTGCCCCTGCCTCCTCCCTGTCTCCAGAGGTGCAGCACAGCACGCACAGTTCAGCGTGAGCTGGGGTCCCAGAGCCATCCCACCCCTGCATGGACCAGGCAGTGGGGGTCCCCTAAGATGAGGACACCAGGTGACACCCTATGGCAGTGAACGCCGAATGTGGGTGCTGAGGGCCCATCAGATCTTCTCAGGGTATGGTTTAACCACGGGGCTCCTCACAGTGGCTCTGGAAGGCAGGTTAGCACTGTGGGAGGCTGTACAGGCAGGGATGCTTAGTGGGAGGATCGGCTACTGTCCCGGGGGAAAGGTGTTTTCTCGCTGCCTCGGGAAGGGCGCAGGGTGCACCCTTGTCCTGGGGCTGCTCTCCTTCTTTCTGGCCATGACCCCAAGAGGAAGCCCTCAGGGAGGGTTTTCTCCTCTTGCAGGTGAAGGGATCCATGGATTTTTGGATCCAGCACCAGTACAGTCCCCGTATGCTCCCAGCCCACCGTGGCAGCCGGCACTGCACAGGTGTCACCCCCACAGCACGGCCTGCCTCGCCTTGCTGGTGATGGTTCAGTGATGGAAACCCAGCCCCTTCCTCCTCTCTGCTGCAGGGTGCTGCAGGAGAGCAGGGACCAGGCTGGGTAACGGGGGTGCTCAGGGCAGGCTGCCCTGAGGAGATCTGAGGAGGCCTTTGGGCAGAAGAGGATGAGAGGAGTATCTGCGTGGTGGGGGGTTAGATGAAGATTTGGGGTCGGATGTCCTCAGAGGTGAGACCAGCTCCCATGTGTGGGTGAGATCTCTCTACCTAGCACCAGAGCAAAGCGACTGGTTCTTCAGTGGGGGTCCCTGGGAGGTGGCCACAGAGGGAGGAGAAGACACATCAGGAGGACCTGGTCCTTGGGTATCACCTCCAGAGCACACTCAGCTCTGCCCCCAGCCAGATGAAAGCAGATCCTGGAGGGATGCAGCCATCACTGCTAGATACTGCAGGGAGGTGCAGGGGCTCCCCACCCCCAGCACATACCCCACAGATCTGGGGGGGTGACCATCCAGTTCTGCTCATCTCCTGCCACCCTCACCCACCTTGTCCCCCTGCACATCTCTCCAAGGGCCTCCCAAACCCGTCCTGTTATGGCACCAGCTGGTCAGAAGAATAATCCGGGTCTGGAGGGAAGCCAGGGCAGAATGCAGCTCCGGAGGGGGGG
>VZTU01002836.1:0-10794 GCA_013400835.1 Zapornia atra | reverse complement strand
AATTACTTCTTCTGCCACATTAAACTGCAATAGTTTTACTAATGATCAGGCTACATATCATTTACCTTAAAAACTAGGGTTATCTAATAAACCTGTGGTTATATTATTCTATCAAATGTATACAAGATATATCATCTTTATTTATTCACCTTGCCATACCAAATAGTATTTTGTAAATACTTTTAAAAAAATTTTTTAAAAAATACTTAACTTATATGTTACACCTAGTGAATGGGACTGCATTTTTATTTCATGCAAGTAGCATAAATGCTTTAAGGAAATTAAATCCCAAAACAGAGCCAGACCTTTCAATACAATAGAATTTCTAATACAAGCTCTGCTTTCAGAGAATTTAGCCACAGCCATAGTGAAAAATTTAACTGAACCTTCTCATATCTAGGGTTTTTATTAATTTCATAACTTTTTTAAAACCTTCAGTTGCAAAATACTCTAGGTATACATAATCATAGCTGACTAGAATTATGACAAGTGGGCATTATCCTGGATATTTCAAAGGTCAACTTTCAAGAAAATAGAAGCCGCTACATGACAATTACCACACTGAGAACTCTTGAGTTCTTAACTTCTCAGACATTCAGTTACAACTGCCAGAACCCTGTCTGGACTGTTCTGGGTTTATCACTTTACCACACTGAAATTAGAAGAAAAATATTTCAACACACGCTAAGTCAAAATACAGTTCTGATTTAAAACAAGGAAAAATTTACTATTAAAAAAACCACACACAAATATTATGTTCACACAAATAATTAAAGGGTGAAGAGTCTAATGGCAATTTATCTTTAGGCTTCCTAAGATAAAAACGTTACTCACACCAAGTCATGTTTAGCACAGACAACTAGTTCATTTGCCAGCTTCTATTGTGGCTGTCAAACAGTATTGGCAAGGTCAGCAGAGAAACAGCCACAAACAGAATAAAACCTAAAAGAATATGATGATGGCTATATTCTCAAAATGTATACCTTTAGCTAACAAACAATACAAAAATCAAAACAGGACCAAATTCACCACCACTGTCAGTATCTCTTTTCGTATGTACTGCTTTATTGACATCCCATTTATGATCCATCAGTCCATTCTGCTTTTGCAGTGCTTCCAGCCAGCAGCTCTTCTATTTTCTCCCACATCAACGACAAACAGGTGGATAACTTCGTCAGAAATACGCCAACCGTCTTTTCAATATTACCACTCAAACTGCTCATTAGAACTATTACTGTCATTCCACTGAAACAGTTTAGCCAATGACATTGGTATCAACAGCATTTCATGGCGTCTTTATGCTCTGTGCTTTCCCATCTAACAGCTGCATAAATTTCTATCCTGATTCAAAACACACTTTTTAAAGTGAGGACTTTCTTTGCTTTTGAAACAAGAGAAACTGTGTTCCTGAACAAAGCTCATGAACAATTACCAACTTTTATTATCAAAACGTACAAATGTTTTAAAATCATGAGGCTAGGGAATTAAATATATGCAGTTGTAACAAGCTCTACAGAAATCTTCTCTTGAAAACCAAAACTCTGTTGTGACATTCACTTAAATACAATCATTCATTATCAGCTGAAAGAATGTTTTGAAATTAAGGTAAATATGTGTAACAGCATGCATGTTTCAAAATATGTGAGATGGAAGAGCCCTCAATCTAACATAAAATATTACAATATGAAAATCTCTACTGGTTGCTTTACATTTAATCATCAGCTCCAACTTGGGCTGAACTGTACTTTCAACAAACTGCAAACACACATTATCTACACTGAATTAAAAAAAGGTTAAAACATGGCAATGAAACATCACCACAGATTTGATTCTTAACAGGCTTGTTTTAAAGGTAACTTGCAAGATTTCCCACATGAAGACAGTATATTACAATTTGAACAAAACTTGCTAGGTTTCATTTAATTACATAAAGGTTCTTTTATTTTGTATCATATGCAAGCACAAAAGACAGCATTTTCAATAATTTTTTCAGAATATTCAAAACCCACTGGGTTTATCATGAAAATACAAATGCATGGTATTAGTTGTGCTTTTAATTCAACTTTTAAAATTTTTACTACACAAGTTACTATAATGACAGAGACAATCCAAATTTACAACTACTCAAAATTTTATTACCCAAACCTAAGAAGAACATGGAGCTGTTGGAAAGAGTCCAGAGGGCCACAAAGATGATCAGAGTGCTAGAGTACCTCTCTTACGAAGACAGGCTTAGAGAGTTGTGTTTGTTCAGCCTGAAGAAAAGAAGGTTCTAGGAAGATCTTACAGCTTCAAATACTTAAACAGAGACTAAAGGAAAGCTGGAGAGGGACTGTTTACAAGGGCAGGGAGTGATAGGATGAGGGCTAATAAACTCCGCTGAAGGAAGGTTGATTTAGATTAGATATGAAGAAGAAATTATTTACTATGATCGTTGTGAGACACTAGAACAAGTTGTCCAGAGAAGCTGTGGATGCCCCCTTGCTGGCAACGTTCAAGGCCAGGTTGGACATTGTGTGATCTGTTCTAGTGGAGGGTGTCCCTGCCCACAGCAGGTCCCTTCCAATGCAGACTATTCTATGATTCTACATACAGCACTTAAGATTTAACACACACACACCTGCCCAAACCCCACCCCGCCCAAAACCCAACAAAAACAACACTTATTTTCTAGAACACATCAAAGATCTTACTATTAAAAAAAATCATCACCTAATATGAATTGTTAATGCTTTTCAAAACAAACAAAAAACCAAAATACGCACAACACACAGACAGAGAGCAAACCTATGTATTCACACTGGGAATACACAGACAAGCCAGCCAGAATATTAATTTTTCTAAGCTTAATAATGGGTATAATGCTTGATGCATTTCATAGAATCATAGAATAGTTACAAAACAATGTACTATACTTCAAGGTTTGGTTGCAGGGCTTATCTTTCTTTCCATAAGCCTGTGATCTGTAAAGGTAACGAATATTAAAAAGCAAGCATAAGCTTAGTACCTGGAGAAAGGGAAAAGTACTGGCCTGAGAGAGTACCAAGTCCCCCTGACAGATCCTAACAATCTGTTTACCATAGCTGCTCAGGAGCAAGCCTCTGCCCTATGCCACGAAATCCACTGAGAGTAAAAGGCAGCAAAGGGAGGTGGATCACACCCACCCAGCAGACAGATCCGCAGAGGCCAGCAGGCCGCCCTCATGTGGCCCTGTCCGTGGTCCTGCAGGACAGCCACTGGTTCCATCGGTCTGTCATTACTACAGCAACTCTCTTCTTGAACAGGATGAAGTTTGTGGCTGGCACTATCACAATGCTAAATGGGCATCCAGAGTTTCCAAATCCAGGTTCAAACATGCAAATGTTAACACCTACTTGGCTGAACATTCATAAAGAACTAGGCATAAAGAACCGATCAAAGGCCTACAAAGATGGAGCCCCAGTGGCTTCTTACATGAAAAACAAAGCCACAGAAGCTGTGCTTGTCATCACAGGGCATGGCCTAAGCTCAATTCACTCCTCTGTGTATTTATGGACTGAATTGCAAGATTTGGAACACCACAAGGAGTCTGATCAATATATTATTCATGGGGCCTGGACTACTATATAAGCTCTTTCACACTAGGAGGAAGCAGAGCTATAAGCAGATTGTTCTTATTAGATGTTAAAAGCTTTTATCCAGATTTTATGTTGCAATTCTGAAAGTAGATACGGCACACATACTCATCATGAGCTTAGATACAGTTACAGGAGACCAGTCTGCGTACCCATATGGATTAAGAGAATATCTTAATTTAAAAAAACCCTAAAACTGAAGCATCTCCCTTCGCAAAAAAACCTCACAGGGATACTGGCAGCATAGAAAGGCCTTCCAGAAAACAAAGAATAGCAAGAGAAAAGTCTTGAAAACACTGAACCTTGGTAAATACAATAAAAATACTGCTAAGTGGATAAATAGAATTTTAAGTGCTTCAAAGCCAAGCAAAAAAACCCACCCAATCCATTAAAAAACCCCAACCAAAACAAATAAACAAACAGAAAAGAAAAATAACCAAAAAAATCTTAAGGTATCCACCATAATACTAAGTCATGAAGACATTTCACATAGAATGGTTCACACTGAACCAAAGGCAAATGAGAATGGCTCACAAACAAAGCCAAAGCCACATTTCTAGCCTAGAAAGTAATGAATGGATTATGACAGCTTGAAAATACATGACAGCACTACTTGAATGAAAAAGTTTGGCATCCAGGGATGCTCCTGCTCAGAACATTAAGAATCTTATCTCACCAAGAATTTCTGAAAGTCAGCGAATACACAGGGGTCTACAGAGAGAAAAAGTCCCAATTGATTTGACATTTAGATGGGAGTTGCTCATTTTGGAGTGTTTTAATTCCTTGTATTTCCCAATTCTCTTCAGACAAATCACAGGAAATCTGACAAACCCTAATGTCTGCTAGAATGGCCATAGGGCAGAACTCAACCAACCTAGATTTCTATAGCAGTAACAACTTCCTGTTACAGGTGATCAAGGACAGGTGCACTGCTAGACCAAATACTTAAGAACTAGGAGGAACTGGAACATGAGACATTAAAAGTCCGGGCAGTTTGACTGCAATGATGTTGATGGAGTTCAGGATCCTTAGAAGAGGGAACAAGGTATAAAACAAGACAATCCTAGGTTTCAGGGCAGCAGAATGTAATCTATTTAGAGATCTACTTGGAAAAACACCCCAGGATACAGCTCTGGAGGGAACAATCCAATAGAGCTGGTTGATCGTGAAGCATCACCTCCTTCAAGCTCAAGAATGGTCTATCACCTTCCAGGAAGAAACAAAGACAATGTGAGGTCTGCATGAATGAACAAAGAGCTCCCAGACTGAACTCAGACATAAAAAGGAAGGGTGTAAGAAGTGGAAGCAGGGACAGCTGACCCAAATGAGACTATGGAGTTACTATTCAGTTGGGAATAGGGTTGGGAAACCCAAGGTGTACCCTGGCAAGAGATATGAAAGGCAACAAGGAATGATTCTGCAACTATATTAACAGGAAAGAAAAACTAAATAACAGTGGGCCCACTGCTAAACATGGCAGGGCCCCGACGACAAAAAACCAAACCAGAAAATGTCAAGATACCCAGCAACTTGTTTTACTGGTTCAGGAATCCCAGTCACAAGAGCAGAAGGAATGTCTGGAACAAGGAAGACAGCATCAGTGGAAGAGGGTGAGACGATAGAGCACTTAAACTGGACATAGTCTGAGTCGATGGAGTGGTGCAGGTTGTATACATGAGTGCTATGGATCTGCCTGACATCTGCACAAGGCTACTCTTAGTCCTTTTTGAAGGTTACGAGGAGTCCTTGTGAACTGGAAGAGAATAAATGTCACTCCCATCTTCAAGAAAAAGATTGCTGATATGACTGGTCGGTTTCACCTCAATCAATGGGAAACTGATGGAGAAATACACCTGGAAATAATTTCCAGATATGAGGACAAGGTTATCAGGAATTGTGAGCATGAACTTACAAAGTGGAAATTATGCTTAACCACCCTGAGAGTCTTCTACAATGAGGTGACTTGCTTGGGAGATGACAACCAAGCAGGAGATGTTATTCATGTCCAATCATAACATCAGGTAGTAGCTGACAGGTAAGTGCAGAGGAAGGATTGAAAACTGGCTGAATCCACAGGACTGTGACTAATGGCACAAAGTCCAGCTGGAGGCAAGTCAAAGCACCCCAAGGGTTGATCCTGGGCCTGGTACTGTTTAACACCCACACTAGTAACTTGAATGTGGGAACAGAGTGAACTTTCAGCAAGTTCACAGATGATGGAAAACAAGGTGTAGTCACCAATGTACTAGATGCACTCTGACCTGGAGAGTTAGCAGCTGAATGCTCAACAAAGAGAAAGAGAGAGTCCTGCACATGAGTAGTACCCCACGAACCAGTACATTCTGAGTGCCAAGTGGCTGGAGAGCAGATCTGTAGAGAAAAGGCTTGAGGAGCTCATGAACCAGCTGACTATAAACCAGCAATATGCCCTCATAAGCAAGGAAGGTCAACAGCCTCCTGGACGGCAGTAAGGACAGCACTGCCAGCAGGCAGCTGCTGATAATGTTCCTTGCTAATCAGCACTGGTGAGGACAGGTCTGGGCTCCCCACATTAAGACAGAATTGGGCCTACAGGAGTGGTTCCAGAAAAGGGCCACAAAAATGATTAACGGACCGGAACATGCTTGATATAGGAGTGTTTAGCCTGGAGAAGAGAAGGTTCATGTGTGGAATGCTGTTATCCATGTGAATAAACAGGAAGCCAACCTCTTCTCACTGGTGCCTACTGCCAGGACAAGGTATATAACTGGCACAGAAGACACATGAAATTCTCTCTGACCACATACAACACTCTTGTACAGCAATTGTCCAGGGAGTTTGTTGAGTCTGCATCCATAAAGATATTCAAAACCCAATTTGAGATAGTCTCAAGTAATCTGCTCTGACACTTCCCGAGCAATCTCAAAAGCTCCTTTCCATTTTCAGTGATTCTCTTGAATGTACTTCAGCACTACTCATCTCCAGAATGCTTTTCATAAAATTGCGCTCACCACCAGTTGATTTTCTTTTCCACATTCTGCATTTTTGCACTTAAGTCCATTTTATTCTCTCTGGATTTAGCTTCCTCAGTGGGAACAAACTAAACTTCAAAACACTAACAAAATTCCCCCCTAGAAAATAAGTCAAGAGACTGTGGTTACAAACCTGCAGGTTTATTAGAGAAGGGATAATGTTACAAATACTGAAGGCATAGTTTATGTTCTGGGAAAACAAACAAAAACCTTAAGATCCAAGTCAACCCATTCTTTACCTTCAGAAGATACTTCTATCTTATGGCAGTTATGAAATGGTTATGAAAACCGAAACATTACAGCATTTAACACTCGGTACTTACTCGCTTGTTTTTGTTAAAGCAGGTAATGCTTGAACACATAACAATAAACTAATGAGTTAAGATACTGCATGCAATCCAAAGAACCAATTTTCTCTTCCTCTCTTGCTTCAATTTATGCCCATTACCTCTGGTCTGCCTGCCCTGAGTACCACTGTGCTACCTGGAACCACCTCAGCAGCCTTTTGTTTATTTCACTCTAGTTTCTGCATCTTTCACATGTTGAGGTAAAAGGGCATGTATGAGGGTTTTTTTGGGGGGTGGGGGAATCTAGTATTCTTTATGCAGTCTAATATGCTAAGTAAAGGGGAATAAATAACTTCTCCTGGTCTTGTGATCACACTCCATACAGCACAAATAGTGAGCCTTTACAATATCCTGCTATTTCATGTTTAGCTTGCTGTCTACCAAGACCCACAGGTCCTTCTCAGAGTTACTTCCCAGTCAGCATTGCTCCAAGAAACTCTGCCTTCCCAGGTGCAAGAAAACTGCGTTTATCCATGCTGACTTTTATGAGGCTTCTGTCTGCCCATTCTTCCAGCCTGCTCTGATTGGTAATACCAAGGAGTTTCCATCAATTTGGTTTCTCTGAAAACTTGGTTAGAGTGTGCTGCACTGCCACTGCCACACTTTTGCTTCAGATACTGAACAGCACAGTTCCCATGACACAGCCCTGCAGTTCCTGCTTGTTAATCACTTTCCAGGTAGCATACAACTCATTAAGCACTATGCTCTAAGCCAGACCATTCAATCTTACCTCTTTTTTTAAAAATGTATCTGGTTGCCATCTGCCCATATCACAGCATCCCAACTGGGATAGGGTTTTATGGGACACAGATGAAAGAACTGTTAAAGTTGAAGATGAAGCAAATGTCATCTTGGCCACCAAGCAAATTATGTTCTTAGAGAAGGCAGACAGGTTTGTAAAGGATGATTTGGTATTGCAAAAATCCACCTTGGCTATTCCAAATCATCTTCACATGGCCAGCACTTCCAAAAGATCTGTCCCATGGTGTTCCTCAGATCGAAATAAGGCTGACTAGCCTTTTTTGAAGGTGGGTGCATTTGCCTTTCTCCAGTTGTTAGGGGCCTCCCCAATTTCCATTTTTTACATCTGGTACAGAGGAACACCATTATAGCATCAGCAAGTTCCCCTAGCATAACTGGATGCAACCCATCTGGTCCCATGGACTTGTATTGGTCAGGTTCTTGAAGCACTCCTTAACTCAGTCCTCACTGCCCAGGATTCTCCTTGAATGCTTTTGCTAGGTACAGCTAGAGAGAGTTAGTGAAGGCAATGAAAACAGTGTCTACTGACAATCTGTTTTTTTCATCAATAGATCTGTATTCTCCTTGTTAAGCCTTCTACTGCCAAAGCAGTGATCAAAGCACTCTGAATTGCTTGTGATGTCTCTTCCAAGTGTCATCTCTAGAGAAGTTCTGGTTCTCATCACACTATCCTCCATGTTCAAAATTCTTTTTTACACTGCCCCTATTTCCAACTGACTTATTGCCCTGGAGCTAGTCATGAGTTTCCTGTTCAGCCTTGCCAGTCTCCCAATAAATCTATTAGTCTGAGTATTGGGATGAACCACCTTTGCATTTGGAGGAGGTTGTCCTCAAGCAGCTGCCAGATCTCCAGAGCTCCTTCACCCTTCACAGTTGTCTTCCATAGAATTTGACTGACCGGTTCCTTCAGCAAACCTGCAATCTGCTCTACTGAATTCCAGAATCTGTACTCTGCTCCTCCTTCCTCAGTCCCATCATGAACTCGGTATCTATTTCACAGCCAGTATACCCAAGGCTGCCACTGATGATCTGATAGCTAAGCAGTTCTTGATAACAAAGAGCAGATCCAGTTGTGTATCACCCTGTTGATCTATCCAGTACCTTTAATAAGAAGCTATCCCTGGCATGCTTAAGAGCTTACATTTCTGTGTTATCCTGCCAGTGGATGTCAGGGAATTTGAGTCCTCTGTGAAATACAGTGCCTGTGATTCAGACACTTTTGAAGACAGGTTTGTCCTCTTCCTCACTCTGATCAGGTGAATTACCACCACAACATTATCCTTTTTGGACACTGCACCCATGCTTACCAACAAGCTCTCAAGCAGACTGTTGTCATCCCACTGAAGAGCTCCCTACATCCAAACTTCTTCACAACATGGCAGCCCTGCCCTCTCCTATCTTTCCCTTTCCTCATAAGTTTGTATCTATACCCCACCTACTCCAGTGATGTGAGCTGTCCTGCCACATCTCCTCTATACATTCTGTAACTATATGCATAACTAATTCCTCCTGCTTATTTCTCAGCCTGGATACATGCACCTGACATGGGTATCCCTCTTTTACCAATCTCAAGATCCATCTTGCTCCCACCAGAGCATACCATCTGCTTTCCATGCACATGAGTCAATATCCATGGGTTATAATGTCCCTTCACCACCCAAAGCTCTACGCACCAGGTTGTCTAGCCTGTTGGCATAGATGTTCTTGTCCCACTTGAGTATCAAGGACTTTCAGGGACAGATAAGAACCCAGTTATTGGCCCCATGGTATTAAAAACCAAATGCCTGTTGACACGAGCTGTGCAATTAGCTAAGTCTTGATCAATAGGATTTACCTTCCCTGTTTCCTTGGGAGCATTGGTCCTCCAAAGTCTTACCCTTTCACCAGCAGGACTGAGAAGCTCTTACATAATGGAACTACTTAGCTTAAGAGATAACACTATCCCTAGCAAGGCAGTCTTGTTTAGCAACTCAGATTTTTGATTTTCAAGAGAAAAGAACAGTATATTCAGAGCCAAAAAGACTCAACATAAATTAGAAGCACCTAGTCTACTTTCCTGCTGTTTTGGGAAAGCAAACTCAAGTAACAATTTCTTCCTAGTGCCAGTTAAGAATCACAGAGTCACAAAATCACTTAGGTTGGAAAAGGCCTTTACAATCATAGAGTCCAACCACAGCCTAACCCTGCCTAGAGGCTGTGTGCAGGAGAATGGCAGAAAGGACAAATAAAATACTTTTAAAGCTCACTCTTTAAGAATCAGGAAGAGAGATAAAACAATACCAAGAGATAAAATATTTCTTTCACATGAGAGAAATTATTACAGGTAAACAAATCTTAAAAATGTAATCCTTCCACTCTTGTCTGCACAAGGGAATCTTCTGAAGATCTGTCATCTTCAAACAAGGAAACAAAGCATGCAGGAAAACAGTGCATGGAGGAACAGCTATGATCTATGTAGAACTTGGCTATCATAGGTACTCCAGTAGAGTTGTAAAATGGAATCTTTTGTCCGCAGAGGAAGGAGGGAAAGGAAAAAGAGGACACACGAAAAGGGCACCTGTAAAAACAAGTGAGCCAAATACCCTTCAAAATGTCAGTTCTTTCTTAACTTGCTGGCTTTGATTTCATAGGTGCTGAACCAAACTACTATATCTCATTTACGACCTTAGTAGACAGGATAACTTTCACTGTGAGTGGTTAAAGAATTCACTCTGATCATGTCCCCTCCATGAGCTATTCTCAGTCATAAATTGTTCTTCTATCTCTCGCATTTGACTTAACACATCCTGGACAACAACCTTTCTCCAGTCCCGGTGGACAAACCTTTGCCCCATCCCAGTAGACCACAGTGTGTTCCAATACTTTCTGTGCAGTTTGTCCTGCAACTCAGGCTCTTTTTTTGTGTGTGTCTAAGAGCAGGCACTGTATGTTACCAAAAGAATATTTAATAACATTCTGACCCCTTGTCCATTATAGCTTTTCGTTCCTGATGTTTTCCTCAAGAATGAAATCACAACTGAAGAAAGATGAAAAAACTAATTTGGAATTTAAAAATGAACA
>VZTU01002829.1:4626-39779 GCA_013400835.1 Zapornia atra | reverse complement strand
CTAAACTAACACCCTCCTCCAAACTGACACCCCCCTCCAAGCTAACATCCCACACCCCATGAAATACAGTTTCCCCTTCCTAATTCTCCCTGCCAGCTTGGTTAAAGTCCCGGAATCAGAGAGCACCCACGTGTCAAAATTTTGCGAGGTCTCTATGCAGGCACATGG
The DNA here is from genome assembly GCA_013400835.1 of Zapornia atra. NCBI lineage: Eukaryota > Metazoa > Chordata > Aves > Gruiformes > Rallidae > Zapornia > Zapornia atra. Next base: position 39,611 of record VZTU01002829.1, on the reverse strand, counting down.
ATTCAGACCCCAGAATTCAAGAAATTAAATATCTGGAAGGGAGGAAGCAGCTGCTGTTTTCACCTCGTTAATTAAGGAGGGAAATAATGAGAGTTGGCAGGATGTTATCATGCCTCAATGGGACTTTTTTTTTGCGGGGTGGGGGCGGGGGGGATGAAGGGTAAGTGCTCTGCTCCCGTTAGCCCCAAATCGAGGATCCACACAGCAGGTACATACCCAGCCCCTAAGTTACACATTGTTACTTGAGGATAATAGTTAAGGAAGACGATAGCTGCCAAATCACTTTTGAGAGGAAGGTGCTGACCTCTCAAAGGTCGCCCTAAGAAGTGGCCCCTTAGAAGCGGGTCTCCAGATGGGCAGCTGATCCAAGAAAACCCACTCGTTTGGCAAATAAAAGGCTCGGTTGTTACCCAGCGTTTCCCACCACAGAACAAGCTCTTCGGTGCCAAAGTACCACAAGCAATGGTTGTATTTTCATTCCATAGGCTTAATCATAAGCAATTAGGTAGAACAAAGTGTGACAGTTTCGGAGCCGATAGCTGAACTTGATGATACAGCAGACAAGAAGGCACTGAACACAAAAAGTAAATACGGGAAACAGCCCTTTCCTCTGGCTGCCTTTTCCCATCACTTTCCCACTGCAGAGCGAGACGTCAGGCTCTTGGAAAATAAAGTTGATCCATAGGTTCTCCAAATGGACTATTGAGCAAGGTTTGGCAAGAAGGCTACAAAGCATCCACGGCGTGACAAGAATATAGATGGATGCAAATACTGTCCTTGGTTGCACTGATGTGATGCCACGCTGCCCGCAGGCCACCTGCTCCATAGCAGCCTTCCCTAATACCCAAGGGTTTCTGGAAAAGTACTCAGGCTCTTAGCTAGAGATGACTACCTGTGAGATCTGTCCTAGGGAACCTGCTTTGGCAGGGGGGTTGGACTCAATGATCTCTGGAGGTCCCTTCCAACCCCTACAGTTCCATGATTTTTCTTTTTTTCCTTAAACCTGACATAGACTTTTAGGCCAGAAACTAAATGCACCTTGGCTAGTCAGGCTTTGCTGCGAGCACTTGTGGTGACAGCAGTCTTTGGTGGTGGGGCTCGCTGCGTAGCTTTCGTATTACAACAAAAAAATATGCCATTTTTCACCAGGTAGATTAGTTGCCTGCCACCAGAAGCCACCTTCCCAAGGAGAGCTCCGGCAGCTCTGCTTTCCTGGTTTAGATGGGCTGTGTCTTCTCCTCTCTTACCGTCTGAACAGCTGGTGCCCAGTCTCCATGAGATCAGCATTCGGTTAGACTCCTTGCTGTCCCCTGTACATAAAGTGCTGGCACCCGAAAATGAAGGCAACAGCTCACTGGGTGACACAGTAACCTTGAAGAGTTAGTCCTGCATGTTCCAAGCCCCACACCATCCCTGGCTGGAGATGCTGAGGCTGTGTTTTAACTAGGAAGAGCGTTTAACTTATTTACCTGGTAACCTCATGGGTTTTGAAGCTTTGTGCAGAAAATGCAGTCAGGACTCTGAGTCTGCTCAGATCACTCGGAAGCAAAGGAGGACTGTTGATGGCTGGTTTGTGAGAGGGTAAACCTGGGGGATAGGGGTCTGCTGTGAAGATTTTAGCTGTGCTGTCACCTGCCAAGGGCAGGAGTTGACACACTGCCTCCATGACCACGTGCTGCGTCAGGGCTGAGAAAGCAAGCGTACGAAGTTGAATGCCCATAGGAAATTTTCAACAGCAGGAAAACAGGTTTCTACCTGCTTTTTTGGTCCCTTTCTTGCTTCACAACTGAGGGGCAGGCTTACCTGTGGCTAGCCACTCATTGCACACCCAAAGGCAGCTCGTACAGCCCATGGCCAGGACGCCTTTGCCTTGGCTGTGTACCTTTAGGCTGGATCAGCTGAGGTGGGACTCTCTCACCACACACCCAAAGAGACCAGCTCAGGGGCTCGTACATGCCTGTGTCCTAGCAGTGGTCCTCATAGCATCAATCATGGAGCTGCCTCGCACCAGGATCCTCCACGGACATGCCCGTAATGAACTGCCTTTTCCAATACATACACAGTAACAAAATGGCTTTTTGAAACCAATATGGTGATGGCCACCAGAAGCAAGTTGGCCTTCAAAGGGAGGGAGGGGGGCAACCAAACCAAACCTTTTATCCAAAAGAAGAGCTGGAAGAAAAAGCTGAAGTTTCCACAGAGTTTTATCTGTGCCTGCATCAGGCAGAACAGCTCTGGGATGCCCACTTTCCCCCTGCTCCTCACCAGGACTGTTTTACAGGTGATGCAGGATGGTGCAGTCATGAAAATTGGCTACTTCACTGGATTGTTTGTCTGTCAAACCAGAGGGAGTTCAAAGAAGTGGTTTTGCAGAAAATTACTTTGGCAGCTTCAGTGGGAGAATTCTGATGTTGCACCCACATCCAGCATTGGCACAGAGACACCAACAAGGGAGTGCGAAACTCCAAGAAACCGCAGCCAAAGGAAATGACACGTGGCTGGTTCTGAAGCGGGTCACAGAATCACAGAATCACAGAATCACAGAATTGTAGTGGTTGGAAGGGACCTCCAGAGATCATCGGGTCCAACCCCCCTGCCAAAGCAGCTCCCTAGCTCATATCACACAGATCGGCGTCCAGACGAGACTTGAGTATCTCCAGAGAAGGAGACTCCACCACCTCCCAGGGCAGCCTGTCCCAGGGCTCTGTCCCCCTCACTGGGAAAAAGTTCTTCCCCATGTTGGTGCGGAACTTCCTGTGCTCCAGTTTACAGCCATTGCCCCTAGTCCTGTCCCCACAGACCACTGAAAAGGGGCTGGCCAATTCCCCCTGCACCCCATGTCTAAGATATTTATAAACACTAATTAGGTCCCCCCTAAGTCTTCTCTTCTCCAGACTAAACAGTCCCAGCTCACTCAGCCTGTCCTCCTAGGGGAGATGTTCCAGGCCCCTAATCATCTTCGTAGCCCTTCTCTGGACTCTCTCCAGAAGGTCCCTGTCTTTTTTATACCAGGGAGCCCAGAACTGGACACAGTACTCCAGGTGGGGCCTGACCAAGGCAGAGTAGAGGGGGAGGATCACCTCCTTCAACCTGCTGGACACACTCTTCCTAATGCATCCCAGGATCCCATTGGCTTTCTTAGCCACCAGTGCACACAGCTGGCTCATAGCCAACCTGTCATCAACCAGGACCCCCAGGTCCTTCTCCACAGAGCTCTTCTCCAGTAGGTCATCTCCCAGCCTGTACTGATACAGTCGGTTATTCCTCCCCAGGTGCAAGACTTTACACTTGCTCTTGTTGAATTTCATTGTTTCTCCCTGCCCAGCTCTCCAGCCTGTTCAGGTCTTGCTGGATGGCAGTGCAGTGTTCCTGCGGGTAGAATCAGTGATGTTCAAGGCCATTGCTCAATGAGGTTTAAACCTTCTTTCTTTTAGAGAGTAACGTTAACTCCAACGGGCACGTGGTTTGAAGAGGTAAACATACTGAAGTAGTTCAAACCACAGGTTCAAAGTCACTCATCCAGCTGCACTGCCCCATGTCTTTTAACCGTACTAGAAGCCTTGTGATGTGTGGAAACGAGAGCACGCACGTTCGTCAGGGGAGGAAGGCAAAACCAGCTACACTGTTTTAATCCTTATCACCTACGAAAATAAAAGCATCAGTCATCAATCCAGACCGACTCCTACCAGTCCCTACCCACTCCAAAGCAAGTTTTGAGGAACACGATGCAAGACTATGGCATCTGAAAACCCAGCACACTCAGAATTTTGCTTTAATAGTAGCAATTGTTATATTTAGCATCTTAAATCAAAAGCACTGTCTAGCTACCTCATGCTTTGGATGACAACTGTGCATTCAGCAGCTCTTCTCAGGCATGGCAGCTGGCAATCCCACCCCGTTTCACTTCAGTCAAGATCTAGCTATGGAAATACTTTCAATCACAAGTTATGGGGATTTTAAAAAAAAAAAAAGAAAAAAGAAGAAAAAAGTGATCCTTTGAGGTGATAAATACCTTTAAAACAACATTATTGAGAAAATTAACATTTTTCTTCAGTAGCCATGGTCACCTACGAGTCATGAGGGATCGAGCTGACTGCCCCATGGACCTCTGCCTTCCAGCACTGCTTGGGTCACGCCAAAGATGGTATTTGGTCTCTCTGTGATCAGCAGAAAGTCCCTCAGCACTCTGCAAGCAATTCTGCACAACTGCAAAACACGAGTTCTTACTTTAGGTACCTCTTTTTTTCCCCCTGGAATCCATGAAAGCACCAAAACTACTGGCTTAGGGATAGACAGCATTTCAGACCTGACACACAGGGCAGCGGTATGACTGTACAGAGATGTCACGTGCCTGAACGAGCAGCGTGGTCAGGGATGAATCCTGACCCGCTCGCAGCCCGCACTTCGCTGGAGATCAGTCACGTGCGAAACACCTGTGTGAGCACCTGCAGGCTCCCCCCGGGTTACTGGTGTCTTCAGCGAGATTAATCAAACCCATCAAGGTTCTCGAGCGCCCAAGGACGCGCTCCAACAGCGTGTGCTAAGGCAGAGGCGGCTGAGCCCTGGGTGCGCATTCACTTCTAAATACCCAGGTGGAGCATCCTTACCTCCTGCCTCCATGACCCCCTGGCACCCTCCACTTTCCCCACAAGCAGGCTGGTTTGAGTAGCAGCTGCTGAAGCAACAACTACAAGTGCTTTCTGCCCTACGAGGGATAATCATGCAGGTGACACCCATTTTAACCCTGGAAATTCCGGAGACACTGGAGGTAACTACTCAGTGGAGATTGATAAGCAGCTTGTGATAAGGAGCGATGAATGCGGCAGCGTGTCAAACACGCCAGAAATAGGAATGCTGCTACTTGCTTGCAAGAAAACCAGGTTTATTACTCAGAACTTACCTTACGTGTTGTTGTACGCTCCTATAATTAATTATTGGGGGGAGAGGGGGGTGAAACAACCTCAAATAAATGCATTTTATAAACAGCATTCTATTCCCTCTCCTTCTTCATAGTGCCAGTGGAATGTAAACCCACACTAAACAAGCCTCACACCTTCCTTGTCAGTGTTTAAAATCTCCAGGTCAATTCGGTTTGCCGATCTGCCACATGTGTAAATGAGGTTTTCTTCCTTTCAGGAAAAAGGGCACTATGGATTTTTCTTTCACTTTTTTAGTTTAATGTGGTACCAGCTAAGAAGCTTTCCCAATTTCACCCCTTGTTTTCTGTTTTTGTACCCGTTTCTCCTTCTACAACCCAGGTCGACAAGGTGAGGCGGTCTGTCATCCCCCTTGAAGCAGAGCACCAACCCCTTCCTCGCTGCCAGGTGAGACGTTTGCTGAAGCCCAGCACCTCACCTTCCTGAAGTTCCCTGCAGCTGAGTGCAGCCCTGTCAGCAAAGCAACTTTTGCAAGAACTCAGGTTCTCACTTTCCACTTGTTTGTAAAGCACCACAGGTATTTAGCAGTGTAAGATACAGCGCTCAATGGATCTTGCTCCCTTTACTAGATCTGCTGCTCATTTCCAAGAGAGTGGCAGAGGAAAAATGACATAAAAAAAAAAACACCAACCAAGCCCATATAATAAGAAATAATCACATTTGAGCTGAAGATGTGTGCCTTGTTTCAGGATTTTTTTTAATTTAAAAATAAAATAAAATAACCCGAAGATCACAGCAGACAGTGAGGAAATATAACATTAAGTGTAGAGTGAGCAAGATGCTTTTGGAAAATTATCCTTTTAAAAAAAAAATAATATAAATTTAGGTTTGAATAGTCCAATATATGTTTCTATCTGCTCTAATCTGAGAAAATGAAAAAGCCATCATCTTTTTTAGGTACGTTAGCCACCCCCTTCTTTCAAGCTGAGAAAGTAGTTTGCTTTAGCAATAAAAAAATACAATCAGTGGGTGTACATTTTTATGTCTATTATTTAAAAACAGATACAGAAAAAGTGTAGAATGTGAAATTGCTGTATTCCTGCTAGAGAACCACAGCAGTGCCACTGCTGGTCCCATTTCCGATTGCACTGAATAGAAACACAGGTTAGAAGCTAAGAATCCCTACCCCACCCCCAGCCCCCCCCAGATTCCCTGCCATGTGCTCTGCTGCCTTTCCTTGCTTTGGCAACCTCAGGTATTTATTTTGGAACGGTTTGCATCACCAGAGGCAACTCAAGGAGAAGCGGCAGCCACATCAAGACAAAGGAAGCTATCCAAGCGGTTCCGGTTTTGCTTCCCCAGCTGTACTTTTCAGAACCAGTGTATACTCATCATGCCTGCTCGAGTCTGGAAGTAGCAGTGACCATCGGATGAAGTGCATTCTGTTTTCAGGTGGGAAAACACCAACCTGGAGCTAAGCTACCATCAGTTCTAAACTGAGCTTCTTCCCAAGCTTTCCTTCTCTGATGAAATCTCGAAGCATCTTTAACATTCCAAATGTTACCCACCTCCCTTTTCTAGAAATCGTTTGGTAATGATGGAGAGGCGACCTGAAACCCAGGTTAACCAAACCTCTTGGTGGTGGAAACTTAAGTGTGGGAAAGAGTATAAACATCTCTAATAAATTTATGTGTCAGCAGCAAAAAGACTCTTCAAGTGTCTCAACCTCTGTACAGCTCGATAGTTTTAATACTTCAACTGGGGTTTTTTCCATTTTTCATTGTTGAAGAAATAATGTCACAATCTCAAATCAAAGTCAACACTGCAGTGAGGAGAGCTTTTCTACTTTATTACAAAGAGAAGAAGCCTTTATGTGGTCAGAAAATACAAGATTGATCTTTTTTTTTTTTTTTTCTCTTCCTATGAAACGCTGCTGTTCAAACAGCCAGAGTGAATTGTCTCAGTTCACTTCTTTAAGTCCCATCACATTCACTTGGGTATGGATGTCCTTGGCTGCTGAAAATCTGGCCCTTTAGTGCACAGGGCGACAAAGTAGTCCCCTGACCAGCAGTTCCAGAATGTCCCGTTTTCATATATTGCATCCATGCACACCTCCTAAAAATGAGGTACAGCAGGGCAAACATTTTCCAAAATAGATGTCATATATATAATATATACACATTCGTACATACATACCTTTATTCATGTGATGTCCAAAAATTTAAAAAAAATGTACACATTTATTACAAAATCGTAACAAAGACTGGACAGTGTTTTGCTCATTCTGGAAAGATGAAGCTCAGTAATACACAACTCTGGAAACTAACCAGAGACTGTGGCAATATCTTTCTTCTAAACAGTCAGATATTCTTGCATTAAGCTTGGCGAAAAACTGCCTTTCAAAAACAGAAGGGGAAGTAAAATGAAGGAAGCAAACCTTGCTCATCTTTCCAAATGAAATACGAGAAGGATCTTCACATAAAAATGCACAAACATTTTTTATTACCAATAGTGCTACAATGAACAATGCAAATTTTGTTGTCTAATTTTTTGTCTTTTTTCTTTTTTTTCGGTCTTTACATTTTGGAAAACTAAGTGGTAAACTTCTGTCAGTGTACTCGCTTGTCTTTACAGACCCAAGCTTGTCTGCTGGCAAAAAATAAAACAAAAACAAAATTCAGACCCTGCTCAAACTAAAGAAAAACAATTACAAATTTAGTTGTTGGGCAGCACATAATTAGTAAGGCAGGACCTCAAATGGTGACCCCTTCGCATGAGCCAATTGCCAGATCCTCAAGGAATTAAAACCAGGATGCCTGAGCCACATCAGTTCTGCAGTTATGTTGAGTATTGTGCTGAGACAGCCATACCCCAAGAAAAGGGAAGTCTTTAGAAGGCTTGCTGAGCAGGGTTGTAGTTGAAGGTTGATGGCAGATGAGGCCTTTCTTCTAATTTGTCATATTCCAGATGGAACTCCTACAATTAAAATAAAATAAAAGACAAAGCCAAATAAAACAACATTATCAGTTACCTGCTGAGAACCGTTTGTGCTACCAGCAACACTTGAAAAGCACAAATATGGCAGAGATCAAATCTAACTTCGCTCATGGCAGAAACCCAAGATTTTGCTCTCTGGAATTATGTTTCTGTGTGTGTGTATATATATATATATACACACACACATCTCAGTTATGAAAAATTCAACATCCCAAGTCTCTACACCTGCAACATGTTAGCTCTCTACTGCTTTTTACAAAAAAAAGTTAGGTTATTAATAACTCTAGTTACAATCTCAAACCATTTCAAAAAATATTATACACAAATAAACAATCATAGATTGTTTATAATCACAGATTGTTTAATATTAAGAANTTTAAAAGAGCAGATAATGGCAGGACAAGGGGGAATGGATTAAAACTAAAGGAAGGAAGGTTTAGATTAGATATTTAGGGGGAAGCTTTTTACAGAGAGAGTGGTGAGGTGCTGGAACAGGCTGCCCAGAGAGGTGGTGGATGCCCCGTCCCTGGAAGTGTTCAAGGCCAGGTTGGATGGGGCCCTGGGCAACCTTGTGTAGATCCAGGCCTGGAGGTTGGTGGTCCTGCCTGCGGCAGGGGTGTTGGAGCTCTATGATGCTTGGGGTCCCTTCCAACCCAGATGCGCAGAGACTTATTTTGGAGGACCTGAAGTTCTGGGATATTTTGTGCCATCCTACCAGACCCAAGTGGAAGTTAAACTAGCTATGTATCTCCTCAGTACAAAACTGGGAAACACTATCTAAAATGCTACAGGCAAACTACTGGAAACTTGTTTAAGCCAGAATTTAACAAAACATTGCACCCCGTTTCATACTCCAGCTTCAGACTCACCCAACCCTCCTGCACATCCTGAGCTTCCTGCTGAATCACACTTTGCCAACAGCATTCCTGCCAAATTCTCCCAGTGTTTTATAAAACTGCCACACAAAATAAAAAATCTTTGCCCATGTACTCAAGTGCCAGAGAAGCTACAGGTGCATGAACAAACACCTTTATTGTCTCACCAGCACCATTACTTTACTTTTGCTTGAGTATCTGTTTTGCATAATCGTAGAACATTTCAGTGAACCAGCAGGAATTCTTAGTCTGACTACAACAGCTACTAAAAATCAGACTGTAACTACTCCTGATGCCCAAATGCACCCTGATTACTACACTGAACAAAGCAGTTTCCTTCCTTGTGACTTTAATTTGTGCACACAAACCTAACAAGTGCAGTCTGACACCTGTTCCTTCGCTCAAGCAAAAATGTACATGGACATACTTAAACCTTACATGTTTTCAGATCCTCTCAGCAGTTTAACTGTGTCTCACCTGCACTGTGCCTTCATTCAAGAAACACAGCAAGTGGAAGTTTTAGAATTGCTCTTTAGGGGTACCTCCATGGTAATTCAACAACAGCTACCTTGGACACACACAGTTGTTTATTTTGTCTAACTCAGTAGAGAACCTCAGCAGAACATCATGGCATCACAGAATGTGTAAGGTTGGAAGGGACCTTTAGAGATCATCCAGTCCAACCCCCCAAGCAGGGACATCTTCACTAGATCAGGTGGCTCAGAGCCCCATCAAGCCTGACCTTGAATATATCCAGGGATGGGGCCCCCAGTATGTCCCTGGGCAACCTGTTCCAGTGATCCACCACCCTCACATTGAAGAAATATTTCCTAACACCAAAACTAAATCTCCCCTTTTCTAGTTTAAACCCATTACCACTCATCCTATTGCTACATGCCTTTGTGAACAGTTCTTCTCCAGCTTTCTTATAGACACCTTTCATTTACTGGAAGGCCGCTACAAGGTTCCCCCCCTGAGCCTTCTCTTCTCCAAGCTGAACAAACCCAAATCTCTCAGCCTGTCTTCATAAGAGAGGTGCCCCAGCACTTTAATCATTTTTGTGCCACTCCTCTGGACACACTTCAACAGGTCCATGTCCTTCTTGTGCTGAGGGCTCCAAATCTGGACACAATACTCCAAGTGAGGTCTCACCAGAGCAGAGCAGAGGGGCAGAATCACCTCTCTCATTCTGCTGGCCACACTTCTTTTGATGCAGCACAGGATGCGGTTGGCTCATGGCCAGCCTCTCATCCATGAGTACCCCCAAGTCCTTTTCCTCAGGGCTGCTTTCAAGTACATCATCTCCTAACCTGTATGGATAACAGGGACTGTCCCAACCCAGCTGCAGGATCCTGCACCTGGCTTTGTTGAACCTCAGGAGATTCAACTGTGCCCACTTATCCAAGACCGTCCACATCCCTCTGAGTGGCATCTCATCCCTCCAGCACATTAACTTCACCACCCAGTTTGGTATCATCATCTGTATCTGCATAGCAAACTTCCTCTGCCACTTTTATGTACAGGTGAAAAAACTTACAGCATTAAACTGATTATTTTAGAACAGGCTCTGAAGTGATTAAATAGTGTAAGATTTTAGTGTTTACAGGTAGGTAAACTAAACACAAAGTCATCCAGAAATAAATAAATCACTAAGCCCCAAACAAAAGACACAGAAAGGAAGTCTAGGAAATCCAACTCTCAGACTTCTCAAAGAAAAAGCAAGGTCCATCTAGCATAGAAAGAACATTCAGCACAGTAAAGAAACAAGAGTAAGGGAAAGTGCTAAGCATTCAGGACACCTGTACCCCCCTCCGAGAATACTGTCCCTAAAGCCAGACAACCCTAGAAATACCAATGTGAGGTTACATTTCTAGCTCCTCACTCCCTGCTCCAAACAAGGGGTTTTTTAGTTAGTTGGGGTTTTATTTTTTTTCTTTTGGTGGTGGGTTGTTTTGGTTGTTTTGGGCTTTTTTAGGTTACATATAAACAAGTCAATTGCTTTTGGCATTCCTAATTAACACTGCATACCAGTTGGTGTATGTTCCCTTTCTGTGCAGACACACACATGTGCTGATGCAGAAGAGATGCCTGCTCCCTCCTCCTTCTGTCAGAAGCAAGATCAAGGCATACAAATCTACGCAGGTATTTTGGTGTCAAGGGCCAGTTTAGGTTGAGGGGATCTTCACTAATTCTGAAGTCATTTTATAACAGGAAAAATACGGCTCACACTTTTCCCTTCCATTCATGGCCTTCAAAGTTTCCATGTTGCACACAATCATGGAAGGGTCTGCAGATTACTATGGTCAGCTGTCGGGGAATTGCTTCTTAACCCTTCTCTGTTTACAATTTTGGTAAACAATCAAAGCTTCAACCAGTTACCTGAACCTTCACACACTCTGAAATGACATCAAAATTACCCATGAAAATGGCTACTTAAACCAGTAAAGACAGTATCAGTAGACTATCAGGGCTTTACAAACTTAAGGTGGTCGCATCCCTCTCTTGGTAGTAGCAGCTGCGAGCAAGGTGCGTCTGGAAGAAACGCTCAGCAGCTTGAGCAGTCCCTTGTGTGCCATAAATTGGAAGATGATTCGCTACCAATGTTTCCCTAGAAGTACATGAGTTGATGCTTCAAACTGTCATCAATTTTTAAAATGAACAGGCTTAAAACAGCTGTTTTTATTTCCATGCCTGTGCCAGCAATGCTCAAGTCCAGTGTCCAGCAGTGTATAAGAAGACCTAAAGTTATATCTGCCAAAAAAGAACTCACTGACCAAATATTTTTGAAAACTAAAAGGCAATTATTTATTACATATAGAAAAATACTTGTGTTACAGATATACTTTAAGGTTTTGCTTTGGATTCCAAGGGCCACTGTGGTTCAGAATGTGAACAGCAGCACGGATACTTTTAAAAATAAACAGATACAAATAGAAGTGCAAAAATGCCATTTATCCATTGACAAACATCTGTTAAATTGTTTTATTTTCCATGTGGAAGTAATTATTAGAAATTACATAGCTTTTATTAACCAGGACTAATGAATACTAAATGTGTGTGGAAATTTATAGCACACGTATGACGCTAAATAAATTGCTCTGGGCAAAGAAATTCATCACTTCTGGGGTCACCCTGAAACCTTGTTATGGTGGTAAATTTACATCAGCCTGTGCATGTACAAACAATAATAGATAAGGATGCTAAAATTAGAAGAGAATTGCCTAAGGGGATCCATAGCCTTACTAAACAGAACAAAAAGTTCATGAAATAGGAAGTGTCCCAAGAACAAAATATTCTGGACCAACTAAATCCAGCAAAGGAGATGGTAGAAGTCCTATGTCTAGCCCAAAAAATTCCAAATGGGATCAAAAAAGCAGCTTTTATACTGGCTTAAAGATGCAAAAAGGGCTGAATTAAAATGCTATGGCACATCTCCTTTAGAAGAAATAAACTTCACTTTCTAGCAGTAATAAAATTAAAAATATTTCAATTAATATTGATCTTAAAAGGATAGGGAGTAATTTAATGCAGGCAGGAACACTTAAATAAATACTTGGAAATTTAACACTCTCTCCCATTAAGAAATCCATGGTTTATATCTACAAAATCAAAGGGTTTTATCTTGTTCTGTAAATGGGACCAATTCTTCTTACTTTTAAAGGAGAAATTCCAGACAGTTTACTTCAGAAAACTTAAATCAGGATTTCAGTAAATGTGGAATTGTAGAAGGCCCTTTTTGGTCTCCTATCCACTTCCCTTCCCCTCTCATTTGTCTCTCCCATGTCTCCCCAACAGCTGCAATCTATACAGCCACATCCTCAGTGAGAAAACAAAAAATAAAAACCAAGTGTCTTTAAACCATACTGTACTTTCCCCATATCCTAGGATGGAAATCCCTATGTTCAGTTATATCAGCAATCAGCATCTTCCTGCATTTTGCTTAGCATTTAAGGTGCATTTGAAGTTTACTGTCAGTGATACTTTTTCACTATTTACTACCATGTATCAACATACAACTACTTTTATCTTCAAACAGCTTAGAAATTGCCTCCTTCAGGTGTTTTGCTGCCTATTATCTATTAGGAATATAAAACCAGAGCCTATGGCTTCAGAAAAAAGGGAAGTTCATTATTTGATGTTTCCTTGAAAGAAGTTATTCCATCTCATTTATTTGGCTTTGTTAAAACTGACCCATATCCATAAAAAACTCATACATCCAAACTTAAGTGGGCAATGGGATTCTTGACAAACTATTGAACTCAGGCTCTAGGTAGGTGTAATGGTTGTACATACATTGTGACTTTATCTTTTGTTACATCACCCTGTTGGGCAGACTATTTTCAGGGCAGCACACCTCTTGCCAAGTCAGTGAGTGGTAGCACTCCTGATCTCTCAAATAGTGTTTCCTCACATATCTGAGTCAGAAAAATCTTTGCTGAGTGGAGAAAAGACATGACAGAAATTAGGATCCAGCAAGGAAAAGGCATTGTACAAGATGGTCTTAAACGCTGGAATTGGAACGTGGATGGTCTTAGAAGTTGGAAGATACTGAAAATTAATTATCCTTGGGTGAAAGCAGAGAGAATGAAGCACAATTCTACAAATTTCTTCAGCTAACAAGTTACAGGTGAACATTACTAACAGTATTCATAGAATGGAACAAATAAATGATCAGAAGTGGGAAGGGAGAAGACCATAGCTTTCCGATTTTTTTTTTATGCCTCCTGGCCTAGTATACAGAAAACAAGCCCCATGAAAATATGCCTCCACCCTAAAAGTAGTAATTTATTTCAAAGTTCTCTGATGTTCAAAGAACAGAAAAGTCCTGCAGTACGCTCGAGAGAGAATATCTGAAAAAAGCCAACATGATCCAAAGCCCCAAAACAAAAAGGCCAACACCCCCATACAAATTACCACCCCATTTTTAATTTCTAAGTGAGATATGATAGCCTTCCACTGAATTTTCAAAAACAAACCAATAAAGTATCTGCAAATACAATTTCTGAAGTGCCAAATAATGCTTTCTAGCCTGTATTTCTGTACTCAAAACACGCTTTCAATCTAAACAAAACTCTTAGGTTCTTCTTCACTTCCTTGTGCCTCCCAAAGAACACAGCAAAGAGAGCCATTTCCTCATTTTCCAGCAACAAACCAGTGTTTTAGGAAATCTCTATTCCCTCACACATCAGAAATTAAGATAATGAACTTCAAAACAAAGGGGTTTGAGATTTTGGGGGAGGAGGTTGGGTTTTACTTTGGTCCTTTTAAAAACACATGGATGACAGACAAGGGAAAAGAGATACCTTAGCTACTTTCCTCCAGTTAAGACAGTCAAAGAAGTAGTATGTTCCCCTCTCGTACGTATTGGTTTTCATTGTTGGCTCCATGCCGGGTGCCCTGGTGATCCATACTCGTTCTTCTTTGTGGTATCTCCAATCCCGGTTAAATCTTGAATTTTTAATAGGAAGGAAAAAGAATTTTTAGTTCCCTGAATCTGACTGGATAAAATACAGTTTTAAGGGTTTCAATGAGAACTATACAATGCATTCAAACCAAAATTTTAAAGACACCATTATACCTGTCACCTCATACCTCTTCCACAAAATTATATTGCCACAAACGAATCGCATATGAAACATTAAGAAGTCTCATAAGTTCAAACAACTAATTCTTTTTATGATTATTCACTGTTTTTTGTTTTTCTGAAGGTAAGTTAGATGTTTAATGACTGGCACTTGCCACTTTTTCCACAGCGCTTCACAGTAACACAAAATTTATGTGAGAGACTTTTGATTTCTGCTACATGAATGAAAAAAGAAAGTACAAAATGGAACCAAGGTTGGAGGAGGTATTTCAAAAAAGGCTTCCAGCTTTAGATTAACTAAACTTCTGTTTTTCAGTGTCTCACTTGGGTTGTTTTGGTTTCTGTTTTTACATCTACTACTTCATCACTGCAATAGATTAAATCATATAAGACTGACAAAATAGTATGAACGTACAGCTCTACTGCTGCTAATAGCTGTAATACATCCCCTCCATTCATGTAATAGAGATAAAACAGGAGATCTTCTCCATATCGGCCAAGTTTTATTGCAGCCAGCTGCAAAAGATTGAAGAAAATGAGGATGAAAAGTCACAATAGATAAATGTTGTAAGACATACTATCCCACTTAAATAACACAAGGATACATCCAGAACGCGCTTCCATCCTGAATGTGTTGCAAATGATACTCTAATACAAGTGTAATAATGATTAAAACAATAACTTTTCTTCACTACTTAACCTTTCCCACTTAAAAGATGTGACAGAAAAATAATGAATCGTCAAGACAGAATTTCCTCCCTGTACTTGTGTGTATTCTCATCTACTTTTTTAAAAATTAAAAAAAACCCCAAACATTTACATGCATTTGCTCACTTCACACTCTATTAAGTTACACTACTACTACTTACAATATTTCTCAGTGATCTTTCTTATGAAACTACAACAGTTGAAAGAAAAAAAAAAAATCCCTGCTCATGTAGATGTGGAAAACAACAGATAAATGTGAGAATACCTTGAACTGTAATTAAAAGCTACTATAAAGAAGAAATATCTCAATTTAGTATGGCATTTGAATATTGCAGTATATGGATTATAACAAACTTCTGCTTTGAATGAAGGGCATACTCTTAAAAACATGATGTGCTCTTCAGCTAACCGCGCCCATCCTCAGTTTTGTCTTCCCTTTCTTTTTCTAAGGTGGAATGGGTGCATGGTGTGTCCAATTATGTAGTTAATGAATCACTGTTCCTAAAAAGATTAAGGACATCCACAAAATGTACTGATTTTGAACATTATCTATTTGAAAGAAAATGTGGAAAATTACCAGTACTAAATCAACAAAAAGTAAGCGCGCACACACACACACACACACACGTACTCACCTTATCCCTAATGTGAATGTTAGTTAAGTATTCAGATGGAACATGGAAGTCTAAAAAAGAATCGGAATTGATGCAACTATTAAGACATGTAAATGAATTTTATTTGCAAATATTAACATTGAGTTATAGCTATTTCTTTCTTACCTATGTCTTGAGGTCGACAAGGTGATGATGCCCAGGGTGATGCAAATTTGGGATAAAGATTTCTGAAGAAAAAGAAAAACACAAATTTATTAAAATTAAAAACAAAAATAAAAACAAAGAACTCCCACAACCAAGCTTGCAAACCTAAAAAACATACCATACAATCAAAATCACTACCCAAGGAGAGAAGGAAGAGAAAATTAAATTTTCAGCCTACTAAACAGTTAAATTTATACTCATTTGCTTTCTAATACATGGAGTAAGATTACCTTTAAACCATTACAGAAATCTAGGGGCCAAGATTTCCTTTTTAATTTATCATCCCTTTAACTTTGTACCAGGGATCTCAATCCTTTTTAGGGATATAATTTTACACTGGATTTCAATTTGCATAGGAACAGTTGCCACAAGCCTGGTGGATTCTGATTCATTATAGTAAAAAGATGAAGAAAAGCTGATATGGGTAGACATTGCTGTTCTGTTTTTTTTTTAAAACTAACCAGTAAAGACTTTAGTCTCCTCTTATAAATCAGTGACAACTAATAAACTGAATCCCAGCACAACACAACCATAAATTTATTATGATTTAGTATTTTTTTTCATATAAATTGCTAACATATATTTTTAAAAGTGTCATTAGTTTAATAAAGAGAAAACAATAAACCTTCCAACCCTATTAGAATGACTGATGTACTGAGGAATGAGTTTTCTAATTAACAGTTAAAGGAGAAAAAAAGAGGACTGAGCAAAACGTACTTCTGGTAGGTAGCTACAGCCTAGTTTTAATTATCCATGATGGCATGGTATTTCTTCACTGTTACTTAATAAGTAAAGTTTTGTAAATTAAACTTGAGCACAGCACACCCTATCAAATCCTTGCTTCCTTCTTGTCAAGAGCCTAATAATTACTTTAAAGAAATAAAAAAAACTCAAACAAAAACCTACCAAATTATCTAAACACAATCGTCTGCCAACCTATCTAGATGGGCCAAAACATACCCTGATCAAGCAGTGTCAATCTTACCCTAGGCTAGCTAATCTTACTCTAAGGGAAATCTTCTACTTAGAGCCTGAAGGAAGATTTCAGTGGCAACATAGGGAGGTGTTGAAATCAACTACAACATTCTACCAAAAGCATGGACAGGTATTGCCCCAAGAAGAGATGTGTCCAGCAACTCCATCACCTCTCATATCCCAAGAGGTTTAGTTTCCTAGGGCAAAGAATCCAGGATTTGAGAGATTTAGGACTGAAATAAAACTCTTCAATAAAAACTGAAGCATTTGTGCGCAGTGATCCCTGCGTGATACAAACAGCCTTACACTAACATTTTTCAAGGAAGCACTGGACAGCCTATTTGATGTATTTCAGAAAGCCTCAGAAGAAAGAGCTACATAATCTCTCAAGAATTAAATGTAGCAATACCATATTTTGTATTTTTAATGTAGAATTTTAAGTTTTCCAAACAAATTAGAAGCATATTTCTTAATAAATACAGGCCTGCGTATGCAATACATAATTCATTCTTTCAACAACTGCAATAAATCTTACCCTACCTGCACAGAAAAATCAATAAAAAACAATGATTTTGAAGGGTTAATTCAAACCATTAGAGATATATATACAGAATACCAACATTTTGTTTCTAACAGCACAATAAATGTGCTATGCAAGTCTGACGGGTACCTTTACCATTACAAGTACCTCACAAGGCAGAAAATTTCTGGTTTTCCACATGTGAAATGCTCTTTAAGTTTTTTCAAAAGGAAAAATCCTTTTTCAAGAAGAAAAACTTAAGAAGGAAGCAAAGGATGTTTAACATAAGGTGCACGTCAGATACTGAGGACTGCATGGGTCATTCACAAATCTTTTTTGTAGTATAAAATAATACTGCCTTTCTGACACAGAATTGTCTATATAAAATATTAACCCTACCCTCTTCCAAGACCCTTAGTACCCTATACAGAGAAATTAATGTAAAAAGCTTTTTAAAAAGCCAGCTATTTACAGCACTCCTGCTAATGAAAAGCAGCAGCATGCTGGGTATATGTACTGCTTACGTACAGACACACTAATAATTTGGATGCTGGATTCAGGAGCTGTGTAACACAGCTACATGTCATCACCACATCATCAAAGTGTGGTTAGTATTCCTTCACAATGAGGTTACAGTAGACTTTCCAAAAGGTATGTTAAGCTTAAGCTTTATGTTAGTCATTAAAACTAATGAATAACACTGAATAAAACATCTAATAGTATCAATAAAATTAGTTCTGCTACTACTATTCTGCATGCTAACATACAGAGAGAGCAGCTATAACACCAAATGACATAACTAGATTCCACCCGCATCCAGAAACAGCTGAAGAATTCAGATAGCAGTATACCTGAAATCGCTTTAATGAGCAAAGGCATTCTACTTTCAGCTGATCACCCTCAAATTACATTTGAGCAACCTTTACTGAGAACAGCAAATTGCTTCAGTATCACCCAGATTGAGGAGTCCCAGCTATAAGCTCTGGGACTGCCAAAGACAACCAACCACCCATGGTCAGAATAGCTGTGCATTGTTTTTCTGTGGTGGCAGACAGGGATGGGAGTGGGAAACCACTGGATTCAATGAAGGAGTGACCTGCGTGCGAGGCCAATGCTACAAGTGAAGATGCTACGTTAACGTAACACATTCTGTAACTTAACTGGAGACAAGGGTATTAGAAAGCTGACTTTGGATGATCACTTTGTGTATTTTTAAACGTGCCAATGGCACAATGATTTGACTGAAGTTTTGCTGCAAGCTCTGCACACAGAATTTTTGGAAGCGGTAATTCATGTCAGTTATTTCAAGACAGAAAAAAAAAAAATCAAGAGCCATTTTCCCTATGCTTTCCTTCTCACCTTGATATCCACATTCAATCAATCTTCCCTGAACTCCTGCATCCAGGAGTGCAGCTCCATATCAATTTGTGAAACATGGAAACTGTGTATGTGACTACTGTTTGGTCTTTTGTTTCATTAATATATTATGTGCAAACCTTAAAATATGTATATACTGCTCAGTCAATCAGGCTAATACTACGTAAATCTCTGCTGAAACAAAATGACAGGAGGTTCTCAGCTGAAAGTCAGAGTACCAGAAATTAAATTGCTCTCATCATTACAATCACCCAGAAGATAAGCGATTGTTTTCCCAAACTGATCTAGGTTCCTTCTGTAACTAGTAAAGACAGACAGACACCCTGGGCTGGTGATTCATCTCATCTATCTTAAGCACTTATCTTACCATTAGTGCAGATGCTAATTGCTTTTCTCCTCACTGCCTCTACAGGAAGCCAAGATGACTAAACTTAGGTGAACTGAATGACTAGAAGTTATAAAACTACATTTTCATTAAAATTAATCTTTGATGCAGGGTAACACTGCAGAGGCTCAGTTCATTATTGCACTAATATAAATCAAACTTACCCCCCAAATTGCTGAGAGTTAAGTGTAGATATCCTCAAGGAATATTATTATTTGAAAAATAATATATACATGGAATTTATTAGCAATACACTGTCAATTCATTGACTAAAGTCCTAAAGAAGCCAGGAAAGTAAGCAAAGCCACTATACTTACTGAAAGCTCACATAAGATCTCAGTATGCCTTGAAGCTCAATTCTTATGCTTATGAAAATTTTATTTTACTCTCATTACATTTTCAGGTTTTATTTCATAAAATATCTCGTGGGTTTGATAGTCGTGTGAGCTAAGCTAAGTCTGTTATGAACGACAGCACAATAAAACCAAAACTGAAAATAGTACTAAAAACCAGAAACTTACTCAGGAGAGTTGAGATTGAGACCTAGTGTTGTTAAATCACTTCCTAATGCAAGATGTACCATTCCTGGATCTGTCTCTGCTGCCCTGATGAATGTTAACAAGCCAATCATTCCAAACTGGTCCGTCACCATCCCTTGAGGAATGTTGGTAACCCGACCTGGACAAGAAGAAGAAATTAATTTTCTCCTTTCAAGAAGTGAAGGAATCAACAAGGTGATCTAAATGACTGTCAAAACTTTTAAAGAAGGAAAAATTGGAATGGCACATACCATCAGGTAACACCTGGATCCCTTTTTTCTGCTGGTTGTTGTTTTGCGTAGTTGAACTTTTATCTCCAGGAAACTTGGGCCCATCTGTGCTGGATGATGTTTTGCCTGATGTACTCAAATTCTGTTAGAAAGAATTTGCAGAGTTGGCATGATGGAAAGAAACCGGAACAGAAAAACCTTGTTGACTGTATCTTTCAGTCAAGCACTTTAAACCAGAATGTCAAGTCACTCCAAGAGATCAGGCACTAAAATGGAACAAGGCTGAAGCTCTGGAGTTCTGCTGACAAACCTCATGTAACATTTACCACTTTGAAAAGTATAACTGAGTTTGAATACACAATGGATATCCCAAGCACCTGTGACCAGTGGATGTTTTAGACTCATCACATCATATTTTTTCCCAGAAAGCCCTGCTCCCACATAACACTCCATGAGTAGCAACAGATAACAACTCAAGCCCATTTCTGTTACAAGCAACACACAGTTGGCACATTTGCAACAACCAGGAAAGAGATGTAAACACCATGTCTGCCAAGAAAACTGTCAGTGCTCTCTGGGAGTCCATATACTAACAAGAGATACCTTCCATAACTATTGATTTTTTTCTCCTTACCGTTCTTTATAGCAAATATGCAGTAATACAATGTAATCACATTTGCTTCCCCCTTCCTTACTGCATTCAATGTTAACAGTATCAGAACATTTTCTTCATGATAAACCTGGCCACAACATTTGGGGGCTAGGCTTCCCCACGTCGCACTTCTGAACAGTCCCAATTTTCAGTTTTCCCATCAGTTGGTACTTGCATCTGCTACCTACTCATCAGTACTTATGTCACCCTGATTAACTTTTTTTTTGCAGTTGTAAGAAATAAGAAAACAGAATGCTTTTCATTTGCAAAAAAATTTAAATTTTTATTACAAATCTTTCAAACAATGAAAGAAGCCCCTAATCTTATGATCTAAGCTGTATCTCTAACAAATTATAATTACAATACATAAGACACAGTATATCCCACTAGTCTACGATGTACCCATAAATGTAATGGTGTCCATGAAAAGAGCTTGTTCCCTGTGATTTCATTTCCCGATTAAGAATTTTACTGTGAGATGATATTGTACCTATTGTACCTAACTCTTACTGGATTTGACAGCTTTGAAGTTATGGATAAATTACTACTACTGACAAGAGGCACCAACAGTGAAAAATAAGCCAGAATTAATAGAAAGAAAAATGATGAATTGCAAATTCATTTTCATCTTAAAATGCCCATTTTAAAATATAATTATCAAAAGAAGTATGAATAATCAAAATGAAAGAAAATTTAAGGTGCACTTACAGACTTATTGTCATCATTACTCGATGTTGGGTCTTTGTAGCTGGAGCCTGGTAATGCTGGAAAATCTTCATTGTGTATTGAAAAGTCCTGGGACTGCTCACTTGCTGGTTTTGTTACCATCCCAACTATCATCAAAATGAAAGCAGGAATAATATTAAACCACTGCTAAGTAAAGAATTTTCTGCTGTTGATCTTGCGTATTGTCCACTTTCATTATGTGCAAGCTGTACAGCAGAAATTACTTTCAAAAAACCAGGTAAACCAAAACAAAGCATATTCCTTTTAAACAACCACACATATTAGACTAAAGCCTCTTATTTAAGTGTGAGCTGAGAAACACTCTGGGTTAAGTTCATAGACACATCCACTGCTCAAAGAATGAAGCCCAGTACTTTTACCAGGCACAGCACCTGTTTCGCACATCCAAGGAATCGAATGACCCTCACAGGCATTATTAAAGCGGGACTTACGGAAACCCACCGATGAAGGAAGGATGTACTGCTTTTAAGACTGTCATACATTTTTCCTCCATCCCCTAATTGCATGAAGAATTTCTTAGCATAATCTGTTTAGAAGCACATATTCTAACAGGATGCCCAGCTGACTTGCAACAGAACATAACCACCAATGAAATACTCGCCTGGGACATAAGAACGACTCCCACTTTCAGTATGAAAACTGAAAGTATTTAGCCTGCAACTCTCAGTGCTGTGTCCCTAATTTGAAAAAAGTAGGCCAGTCACATTGGAACATGGATCCCAACTACTGAAAAGCAACATTCTTTTTTTTTTTTAAATGCCAGTTTAAAAACACCCAACAAAACAAACAAACAAAAAACCAACCAAAGAAAAGCCCCCACCCACCCCACTCGTGCACCCAAAGGGTAAATATTCTTTGTTGAAAGACAGAATACAGTGATTTGGTTGCAAGTAACACTGCACTAGAGGAAGAGAAGACAGAAGACAGGAGCAGCGTAGCACCTATTTATCTAAAGATTCTTAATAGATGTATAGAATCTAAAATTGTTCAGTTAGCTGACAACATACAAGACTTTCTTTAGTATTCTAAAGTTAGAGTTCGAAGTTCCTTTAAGAAAAAAAACACTGAGTTGATCTTGTTTCTGCTAATCAACCTTTTCATCCACTTATTACAGCTTTCAGTGGATGAATAAAACCAGTAATGACTTTTCAGTGTTGCATATTTTCATTTTATCTAAAAATTATCTGAATTCTAATTTTCCTAAATAAGCTAAGCATGAAGAAAGAGTGTGCGTTTGTTCCATTTCAAACTTTCTTGACCACAACTAAAGGTGCTCTATACTCTTTGTTGCTGGAGATAACACCCAGTGCATCTCTCCTACCTATTTCTCAAGGTTTTTTCTACCACCATGCCCATCCCTTGCGTTAGGCAGATGCTCAAGACAACTCTTCAGAGGGAGAAGTTTCTTTCCTGGTTCATCACACAGTTGTGTGAGCAGCTATGCTAACACCACAATGGGGAAAGGGTATAAGCACACAACCAATTACAGATTATTTTTTTTTCTGAGGCAGTGCTGCTGAATGTTGAACTTCAGCTCCATTCTGATACTTCATCTGTGTGAATCTACTTCCTACCTTCTATCAATCTTCCACACAAACTTTTCTTTCAGAGACTAACCAAATCTCATGTAAAGCACAAGCTGTATTAGCTCTCCACACTCAGTGTGACTTTCAATGTCTTTATTTGGGAAGTGACATGCTTAGGAGCACTTGAGTGAAGTTGTTCAGCTGCTTCTCCCAGCTATCTTAAGCAGAAGGCCCTGGTTATGCCCAATACAAGAGGCTACTTTCTCCTGATAATGTGGTATCTATTATTTCTCTCCAATTAAAGTTGGAGATATCTCTGAAAAACTTTTTAGCTTTTTATAGTTAAAAAACAATAGAGTATTTCTCATTTGGAAATTTGACAAGTGTCACAAAAATAATTTTAGGTTATGAAAGCAACTTCCCAGAGTAGCTGATGCAACATGCATGACAAAAATCTACTAAAGCAAAAAGAAAAAAAAAAAAAAAAAGTATTGTGCTTCCCACTAAGCTTACCTGACCTTTTTCCAGACCCAAATAATATTTGTATCCACCTTAAAGTTTTTCCTTTTATTGTTTTTTAAGCTGTTCAGCAAGAATTATAAAAGATACAGACTTGGAATCTGACTGACAGTAGTTGATGTTTACATATGTTTATCGTAAGAGTGACAGCAAACAGTACTACAGCAAGTACTACCAATAAGCAGTGAAAATATACAGTATGTTTACAGCTGCTGACTTTTTACACACTAACATGTGTAGTAATTAAATATTATTTCTAAAACGTACTACTCAGACCTTGGAAGTTCTTGTGTACATGCAACTAGAAAACAACCTATTGCCTAAGAAATGTTTAGAGTGAGCAACTTCAGAGCAATCATACTACATGGACTGAAAACCCCAACAACGTCTATTGATGATGAAAATAAAACAGATGAGCTCTAACACTTAGAAAAGCTTGAGAGGAATCCCCAAATCACAGAGATACTGATTATTTATTTTTAAAAATGAGACTTATGTGCCCAAGCATCTGGCATTTTTGAAAAGACTATCCATTGTCTTATGAACAGCAAAAGGTGAATCAAGCAAATACCTATTTCTTTTGAAGAGCTTTCAAAACTATAGTCTTACCATAGGGTGCCCTTCCAGCTAAAGGGTTTATTAATGGAGTTGGATTGCCACTTCCTTCCCTTCTGTTTCTGTCTGCTAGTGCTGGAAAATCTGAGAGGTCCAGTCCTGTCACATTTTCACTTCCATCTACAATAAAAGCAGATATTTTACATTCCCTTAAGCATTTTTACTCAAAAGGTTTCATTATGAGCAAGATAAATTTAGGATATATTTTCTTTCTTCCAGTCGATCTTTTTACCCTTACTGCAATTACTACAAATAATTACAACCTCTGTGTTATGAGACTAGCTTAAAGAGCATCAAGAGGTTTGGGGCTTGTTTTTAAACAATTGCTAGCCAGCAGTATTTAGTAACAAGGTATACTCATCCTGAATTAAAGACTGCACACACAAAATACAGGCAGACTACCAAAATTACAGTACTAGGACAAGGAACCCTGTTTAAAAGAATCTTGATAGATTCTATCTTGCTATCAAGAAATTTGAGAAGACAATAACCCGCATTAGTAGCAGCATCAAGAAGCACTTTTGTCCTTAAGTAAGGTGAGATAAAGCCGAAGCAGCTGTAGAGCCAATGCACTGCAAGTTACACGGGAACATTTTTCAATCTGCAGTAGAAAATAATACATGGATGAGACCAGAGCTGCAGATCTATAAAGATGTCACAAGGTCCTAGGGGATGTTCAAACCCTTCTACTCTAGTGTCCTTAGCACCTCAATTTACTTCATATACACAGCCACCTACAGAAACATAAGCATGGACAAACCTAAAGCATTTATGCACAAGGGTATTTTTCTCTCTTCAGTTCATTAAATTAATGTGCAGAGAAACAATTCCCACTGAAAAAACACAACTGAAACAACCCATTGAATGGATCCCATTACAAACCAGCTGTGCAAAAGGAGTTTGAGATTTAAAAAAAAATGCTTTCCTACTGTTTTTACCCCATATTATGATTCTGTAGAAAATGGAGAAATCTTTTCTGTTCTGATCTCCTTTTCAATTCCATAAACTATTCTGCATTTCTAACTGACTAGGTATAGTCGACAGTCATGTGATGTCCCACAAGTATTCTATAGAATACTTTCACTGTGTCTTCAGAAGTACTAAAATCCACTATTTCAAAGCAGTAACAGTTTCACAGCACTGTCTTGGAGGGCATTGTCTATGGAACAACTGAAAATTATAACAAAAGTTGGACTCCCAACAGAACAAAGTATTTTCAGTTGAGGCAAAGATATCTCCATTGTACTT
Source organism: Zapornia atra (assembly GCA_013400835.1). Lineage (NCBI taxonomy): Eukaryota > Metazoa > Chordata > Aves > Gruiformes > Rallidae > Zapornia > Zapornia atra. Next base: position 14,419 of record VZTU01002829.1, on the reverse strand, counting down.
TTAAGACCAACATAATTCAACAAACTCACCTGTTCCATTAAAAATGTTACTTGATAAGGAGTTATTCATTCCAAATGCCTGATTTCTGTTCATCCCAAATCCAGACATACTGTGAAAAAAATCCAGGAAGTCAGACAAAAGTGTATATACATGGTTTGTAATTTCCAGTGGAAGGCATTAAAGGGGGGAATCCTTAAGACACTTAAAATTATTTCAAGCTTAAGCAACCCACATAAGCTTAAATTCAGATTTAATTATTTTCCTTTATACTTCTGGAGACTCCAAGCAGCAGCACATGCTGCTCAATCAAGACAACTGGAATGACTTCAAAATAGCTTAAGTTTTTTTTATAGCCACTGTATCTTAAAGTCATCTGTCAATCAACACGTTATGACAAACACGATTGCTGTGCAATAACTTCATATAGAAAAATGAAGCAGCAGTAAATGTAACAGGGAACAGTGGGACTGCGACCCATTCATTTGCAGGCAGGACGCCGGATCATGGAAGTCATCAAGCTCATCACGAGTCTGTTACAAGCCGAACAGTTACGGCGCGCAACCATCACCATGTACGTATGGCACTACTGCTAGCACAGGGATAGTCTCTGCCATACAAGGACACCAGCTAAATTAGAGTTTCAGGCAAAAAAAATGCTTGAAGACATCTAAAAATCATATAGGATTCCTGTGGTCAGAAAGACTCCTCACAAATGATCCACTTCATTCTGTGCAAGGTGGGGGTGTTGAGAGGCCCAGCTGAGTAAAACTCTGAATTCTGGCCTTGTGGGAAATCACAACGTTCATTGTTTTCCCCTGTAACAGGATGGAAGTTGATGTTCTACAAGTTCCAGTACGTGAAAGTGTCAAATGTTTTCCTAGTGAAAGTTTTACCTACATGGACTTTTTCAGTAAAAAATCTGAAATATTTCATTCCAATGTGAAACAGTCCTAAATGCTTCATTTTAGATTGAGACAACAAGACAGGAAACAGTTAGCCAAGACTGGTCCTGTCCTGCTTTGCTTCCCCAGGGTGGTGCACTTGAAAGAAATCCAGATCTCTGACACCTCATGCATCTGAAGAAACACATTCCTGTTATTATCTGTGCATTCTAGACCTGGTGAGAGCACCAACAGGAGACAACCCGACCTTGAGGGCACATAATCTAGCCTGATAACAGACAGTATTTCTCACGCAAGTGGTTTTTGTTTGCTTTTAAAGTAATTAGAAATAACCACACATTAAGAATTCCAGGCATAAGGATTAGGCCACAGAACACATACATTTCTACAATTATTTGTAACCTGTTTTACCAACATAACAAAGAAAGGTAAAGCAAAAATTTTTTAAAGTTCAAAAATATAAAAACTTTCATTGCTCCAACTAAAGCAACTGTTCAGAAAACACTTACTGACAGCCACATAATTCCCCTACCTGTCAGGGAAACACCACAGGGTTTTTTTCCAAGTATTAAGCTCAAAATTTTGCTAAATATCTCAATTAAAAATTGAGATATGTAGTCCTACTACTACACTTCTGGAGGCTAATAAACTGTGGAATGAGAACTAATCACTGTTCCAGCTATATTTCCTTGTCAACTTGTAAAAACTGTATCTTCTTGAAAATGAGATATACAATGCACACAGTGAAAGATAGGGACCTTAATTCAAATACTCCTACAGACAGGGGCTTCTTTATCTACTATACAGGCAAAAAATATTTAAACAAGTACTCTCCATACATACATCAATCCCCAAAATCACTGTCCTCTGCATGTGGAGTTTTTTAAGTGTATTTCTATTTCAACCTTTTGTGATGCTCAAGTTTCAAAAACATTTCAAAATACAAAACTTTTTTTAACCTATCTTCTTTACTTGCTGCTCTACGTCACAGGAAAGAAAAGGCAAGATCAAAATCTTCTCACTCCAAGAACATAAACTGCTACCACCAATTCTCTATTGCTGTGACTGAGGAAAGCCCTTTTACACCTGCATCACAGTGTGAAACTACATAACTAAATAGCCTGACGAAGTTTAAAAAAAACCACACCACTTTGACATGAGTTTTCACCTTCCTTTTATCCATTTCATAAAATACTGGATGGGGTTAGAGGTAGCACCTAACTGCCATGAGCTTATTTCAGCTCCATGTAAGAATCAGTCCCCTAAGGAAGGGCCTAAAGGGAGAAAAAGGATGAAACTGGCAATACAGAGATGGGGAGGTTGTGGAATGAAGCCTGGAGAGCAGCTGGCTGTGCAAAGCTGTGACTACACACATTAAATGGAATTAACACACTTCTTACTATAAGTTTATCAGTGTGAACTAAGCATAAACACAGCACCAAAACACAGTAAAAGCCTGATTTATAATGTTAGAGTCTTGCCCAGCGTCAGAGCAGAAGTGATTGAGAAGCTTGTGGCATCCAAATGAACAACACATCCTTAAATAAATAGCAACCACTGTATTCTGTGTTATTCCAGAATTTAAAGAAGTAAAAGAATAGGTGCCTACTGTGTCTGAACCAGTTAACTAATCTTCAGAACAATTACTGTGTTTTTAAATCTTGTCTTACTTCTTTCCCAAACTCACAGCTGAAAAGTCTTAAAATGGAAGCATATACCAAAAATCAAGAAATGTTTCAAAAACAAACCTGGGAACACATTTAGAAACACCACTTATTTTAAAGTAGCAGCAGTAGAAATTCAACAGTCAGAAGCAGAATTTAGCTTAAAGGCCTCAAACAGCTTGTGTGAATATTAAAAGCAGCTTCAAAGTTTATTGCAGGGAGACAGGAAAACACAGAGCAGCTTCTGAGCTTTAATAGATAAAAATTAGACTTCCAGAGCAGCTTTCAAGCACGTCTGTGGCTGTAGAGGGATGGTCCGACGTGACAGCCTTACCTGTTCACAGTAAAAGGTTGTCGAGAGGGTTGCTGCTTTGGCATACATATTATGCTTGGAGAGCTTCTGTTGGGGCTGCCTAACCCTGAACTGCTCATGCTGTTTGTCCTGCTGGGAATTCCAATGCCCTGACCAACCTGGGAGTGGTTCATCATATTCCTAGGATTCATAGGCAATATCCCCCTGGAAGAGAAAAACCATCCACAGAGATGAATCTTTACAATAGTATTTGATTACTCATTTAGATTATTAACGTAGGACCGACTCTGAGCTGTTGCAACATAACTTGTGCTTAGCATCAATATAGCATGTTTGGATTAATCTCTATAATTAATGTAGTTTGGGATTTCTTCAGAAACATCAGATGATCCATTACATACTAATCAAGTCCTTGGTCAGGTTTCAATAGATACTTAAGTATAATGCATTGGAAAAGGTGTTACAGCTCTTTTTTAATGAGCACTTCAGACCTACTTCCTTAAAATTCTTATATAGTGTATAACATCCATACAGAAGTTTTATCTGCACATTTACCAGAACAATCGAAAACCAGCCCCTTACATTCTGAAGCAGAATTTGCCAGCGATTTGTCCTGTGCATACAAAAATCAAATCCCATCTTACAGTAGTCCTATCTCACCGTTTCACAGCATTACTTCCCTAACGCAGGCAGTGGTCAATAGAATCTACTTTTCTTCTTTCTTAATTAATCAGACTGTAAAGTAGTTGAGACAAAATATGCAGAACATTTAACAAATGCTCTGCAGAAAGACACAATTGCAGAAATATTGGCTATCAATAAATACCTGCTCGGAGATGGAGGCGTGTGAAGTGACATTGTTGGTACCCCTGTTGTTGGCGTTACGTGGCTCGGTAACTGAGTGCCTTGTGATAAGCTGCGATTTAACTGAGGGGTATTGTTGCTCATTCCCCTCATTGGAAGGCCTAGTGCACCTATTGAAAAAAAATTCAGAGGGGTGGAGATATAGAGCAATCAGGAACAAAGTCTTCTCCATCAGGTGTAGATGGAAACAATTTATGCTGACAACCTACAAAAAAAGACTAAAAAGACTGAAGGAAAGTGCAGTGTAAAAACTAAGCCCTTGTTTGCATAGAAGCCCAATTATCTCAAATTTAGCCCTATTTCTGTTAAAACTTTAGAAAGGCTCTTTAAGGAATTTCTGTATTTCAGTCACTAAAAAAAATCTTCTTTCCATTGAGATGCATACTGTAAGAAAGCTTTTACTATTGGGATTTTGATGGGGACATGGAAATCTATAAATTGTCTCCAAAAAAAAGGGCAGCATTTTGAAAAGAGTAATAAACTGCACTCAAGAAGAGAATTAATTACTTTTGAATGAAGTATATTTGGCCAACACTTAAAACACTGATCCGTCTTCTTAAAAAAATTAAACAAATCTTAAATAAAAAAGTAAATTATTAATATTTAGTGAACAGTAACACTGCTTTTCGGACAAGAAAAGCAACCTTCTGGGCCAGCTCTCTGTACAGTTTAAGTTGTTGCATTTTGATAACAGAAATTCAGTGTCTACTATAAAGTCAAGTTCAATCTTTGGAGAAAAGAAAGCAAGCAGAATTTTAACTGCCATCTATCAGCATTTAAAAACATACAGAATACTTTTAACACTGTGATCAAAAATACTTTCTACACAAACAATTGGGTGTGACAGAATAAAAGTAAGCAACCAATTTAGTGAGGTAAACAATCCCCAAAAAATCACTGTTAACTCAGAACAGCAAAGGTAACCACTTGCTGCCCATCTCAAAATGTCCAACAACTTTATGAAGTCTCTCATCATTCTCACATCGCTTTGCTGTGTTTATGAAGTTTCAGAATAATGTTCAAAGACAAGAAAAAAGTCATTTAGTGCTACATCAATAAAAACAAGCTTAGCATATAAAATGTGATAGCCATAAAGAACAGTCCCTATTGCTTCGGCATAAGGCTGCTGAGGTAGACTCAGAGAACTCAAGACCTATCTTGCAGCCCAAATGAAAGAAAACTGCTGATGAATCAGCACTTAGCTACAGAGGTTCACCCCTGCAGAAGAGCTGAATATACCAGTGTATAATGTGTTTAAGAACGCGAAGATCGGACACAGCATACGCTCAGGTTATCATCACAGATATGGTCTGAAGAAACCTCCCAGTCACTCAGCTCTCACACTTGCCCATATCCTACCCTACAATTTGCAATCCAAGAAGTTTACAAAAACACTCAAAGTTTTGATAACACTCATTTTTCTCTTTACACTGAGTGTGACTTGCTGTAAGAAGCCTCCTAAGACTTCATTAAATGCTGATTATATAAGGGTATTCACTGTAAATATTGTGGCAATTTGCTGCATCAGAATAATTTCTATGAGCATAAATATACATTCTAAGTAATGTTTATCAGTGATTAATAATTAGGTGGAATTTAAAAAAATAAAACAGTAAAGAAAAAAATACATACACTTCCAAACTTGATACAGTACACTGAAAAACATTATTACAATATCCAAGTTAATTTTATGCAAGCATTTGCTTCAGCAAAGCCAGTTTTACACTTGTTGTTGGCTTCCTTTACACAAGACTATTTTAATGAGTAGGGCTGTTACGGTGAAGCAGAACCACATTCCTGTGGCTGGCAAGATGGGCAGTTGAAATATTCACCATGAGGAAAAAAAAAAAAAAATCTTCTCATGCCTCCTTTTTCTATTTTAACTGAGACAAGAGATCTGCACAGGCTACGTTGGAGGCTGATCAATGAAGCAGCCAACTTCCTGTCTAATAGTCAAGTTTAAGCTACCTTAACTCTTTAATGTGACATCTTGCTAAGTGACTGACAGCTCCCAATCCAAAAGTATGCTGGCATTATCAGTTTTGTTTGTCCCTAAGGTATTTTCTTTGTAAATATTGACTTTATCACAGAAGTTTCTTGCCACTTTTCTCCATATTTGGTAGAAACTGAACCCTGATATCATTTACTCTCTAGTTTTTAGCCACACGTGTATCCGTGTTAGAGAGATTAATGTCCCAGGCACCACAACTAACTGAATAAAGTTGATGAAAAAAAGTTAACCTGAAAAATAAACTACAAATAAGTGATAAACAGAATGAGCAAACTACTTCAGTATCTTTATATGGTTAAGTCTGAAAGGTTCAACAGTGCCAGGCTCAGGACTCAAAAAGTCAAGAGCCAAACATGACTCTCAGAGTGCCCAGACACTACTCCTATAAATCTCAGTACCATAATCAAATGCCAGTTTGTATTATGTAATCACTAATCAACAGCCACTGAAATGGTAAAAAACCCAAACCACTGTATTCTTTTTAAAACTATTTCAAGAAAGCCAAAAGAAGTTGTGAAGGCCATGCATCTAGCAGACAAAGCTTTTAGTTCATCGAGATGAAAGTCCACTCTCTCTAAAATACTCTGAAGACACTTCTTTCTTAGAATTGAGTCAGATGCACTTGGCAAGAAAGTTCCAAACAACAGTGATAAAAGAGAAACGTTCACAAATCGCTTTTACTTTTATAAATGTATCTAACTCAGATATTCAGAGCCACTTTCTGGACTCTTAGGTACATGAAGTTCAGTTCTAAATGCTCCCCTTGAGTTACATGGCTACTGTAACACACTGTGACTGTTGCTCTATAGGTTTCTGCTGCAAGAGCAGAGACAAGACTGACAGATACAGAAAGTCTTCAAGGTATGGGGAAGAAAAACAGAACAGTGGTACAGAAGGTAATCATCTTACTGGCATAGTTCTCTGCCAAATCTGAGTTGCCAAGCAGGCACACAAGATTTAATTTGCTCCTGTAGAGCATGAAATATCAGTTATAATTTAAGGTATCATTTCCTTCTGTTCCTTAGATATTTTCCTGAATTAGGCTCATTTTTGGCCCACCTTGTTTTCCTTAGTTTTTCCTTCACAGAGTCACAGTTAAATTACACTCAGTAGAGGATGGTTCTATCTGGGTATTTAACAGTGATGTGGTCTCAATATACGACACTGTGCACACCAGACACTGCAAAAACACATCCCAAGCAAAGCAAAACTGTTACTTATAAAAACCAAGTCACACAAGTAAGGAGACCTACTCTTTTTTACAATCACCAGGAAAAAAGGCCATATGCATGTTCTCTGTCTAAAGAGCATGAAACTAGAACATATTTAACATGAAATAAAACATATCAATAAAAAGATTTCTTACTTTGTTGCCCGTATAAACTTGCCCCAAACTGAGACAGCTGACCTGATGTTGATGGTGATGCCAGCATCTAAAATGTAAGAATAAAAGGTTATTAAAGACACAAAGATAATGTGCTGTCTTGCTCTGAAAGTTTACATTATATTGTTTTGCCAAGAAAGCCAAACCAACAACTGAAATCTCCTTTTAAAGCTTCAATTTTTATAAATGCCCCCAAATAATCTGCACAGTAACAACTATAACAGCATATTATATTTCACTAAAATTTTATTAGTTTACATGTACAAAAAACAACTTTCTTCTACTGGCAGCAAAAAACAGAGAGGAAGATGATCTAAAAGCTTTCAGTTTTTCTACCCTCGTAGTTAAGGGAAGAAATGCTTCTATATGTAGATACAGGGATTCCCCCCTTGCAAAACACGTAATCATGTTTTGCAAATCAATCCCTGTTCAACATAGTAACAGTGAATAGTTTTATAATTATCAGTTACAATAGCAAAAGGTGGGAAATGTGTGGATAGGTAGGATCAGGTGTATAGAAACAGATAAAACTTCAGATAACATTCCAACCTTAAAATTATAATGCATCTCCCTAGGAGGTAGTTTCACATGCTTGTATACACTGTATGAATAGGTAATATGTACAAATGTCAGAAGTAATCTTTCCTGATCTATTACACCCATTTTAGACACATTACATATTACCAAATATTTCCAGTAAGACCTTCTTTGTCAACTTTCATACATCACACAAGGAATGTGACAAACTAAAAGAGACTTTCAGGGAAGAGCAAAATTTAAGAATAAAAAAAAAAAAAAAATCATGATCTGTAAGACCAACCAAGATTTGGGTCTGCATACTCCAACAAGAAGGCAAGTGAAGTGGGGACATGACGCCAGACTTCAAGTCACTGATGTAAAAGGGAAAGAGTAAACTACTCCCCATGCTGCTGCAGAAATAGAAAGTATTAACCAGTTGGAAAACTGGAGATTCAGGCTAAATATTTGGAAAAAAAAAATCTCTTTGCAATCTCTGGGACATTTAAGCACTGGAACATCCATCTGTGGCTGTTTTTAAAGAACAGTTTAGATATTCATCAACATTAGGTATAGCTGATTGTCCCTTGGAGCAAGAAGATGCATTAGTTGTCCTAAACCATCAAGCTCACACCAACTACATTACTCACACTTACTAGGCCATGGGAAAATGTCTGTCTGTTTACTGCAACAGTCTGGGCTTAGATTGAATTTTAGGATGGCTTCAAGGAAAGGAATGTCTGGATTCTTACACATAAGGGGATTTCAAGCTTTTTCAACTTGAGAGTAAAGAATCCAAATCAAGATAACTTTTACTGTGATAAGTTACAAATTGCTTTGTTGACTTGGGGTTAAATCTAGATGGTACAAATGAGAAAGATGACATGCAGGGTAGACACTAAATATCAGAAGTAGCATACATGTCTACAAATCACAAAGCATTCATGATTTTTGAATGCATACAGAAGGCAGGAGAAATTACAGCAGGTAATTCCTGCGGACCATCAGAACATCAGAAATATCACCCCCAAATACTACAGACTCAAACACATTTTGAACAAAGTACACATATTTTATAATAATCAGCTACAGGAATAAAACATCCACACTTGCAGACACAAAAGGTTTGAAATGCTCAGACAAAAACTTCCTGCAGAAGAAAACCCCCTAAAACGCATGCCACAGTGGACTAAAGGTTCAGCAGAGTTCACAGGTCCCATATTGAGGTTAAAAAAACCCCAAAACAAGCAAAAACATTCAAGTTTGACAAATTGGAAAATCTCAGACCACGTTGTAAGGTGTGGCAAATTGCAATTCCAGGGGGAGGAGGATAAAGAAAAAGAGAAAAGAAACAGTTACCAGATGCCTTCAGAGATAATGACAAGGGTACACAAGCAGAAAACCCAAAACCCCACAAAGTAACAAAAACCCCCAACCAACCAGACACTGAGATGGAAACAACACTCAAAAAGTACTACTAGCTTTGAGACAGGTAAGCAAAAAGGTTAAACCAAAGGAAGATCCTGTAAGAACAGCTGCTTGGGGCGTTCAAAAATTGCTGTGATGGCATGTGATACAATAAGCAGAAGATGGTATAATTCTCTGGATAAACCCCATCTATAATATTCACTGAGATCAAATAATAATTAATAATAATGATAAAAAAAATCACAGATATAAGAGATACTAGATTACTTGAAAGGAAGAATTTTAACTCCTCTAAACTGAGTACGACTTGACTTTTTAAATTCAGTTAAGAGGAATGGCAAAGAATATTTAATGAACACAGCTTATTAGATATTGGATTTTCTTTTGAAAGATTGCAAAGTAGGTCACATGTATTTTGCCATTTGCTTTTACATGAAAAGTTAATTGCAAAATGACTATGACTCGTAGAAAAACCATTACTGAAAACCATAATAAAGGCCAAGTATTAAATTCAACAAGTCTAACAACTAGTCTTAAAGTCATAACATACTTAGGACAAAGATAACAAGACTGAAGAAGAAATAAAAAAAAATTTCAGTGGATCTGTTCCAAGCTGATTAAATGCAGCATTTCTCAAATTTCACAGGGAAGGTATATGCTGTACAAGAATCTCACTTATTCTATCTCTAGTTTATTTTATAATATGCAAAA
>VZTU01002826.1:92000-123469 GCA_013400835.1 Zapornia atra | reverse complement strand
ATATTGTTGGATTTATTCATGCAAGCGATCAAACATGTGTGAGAATGTTTGAGTCAAATGCATAAAAAATAAAAACCTGATCAAGTTTAACAGTTCAGTTTTTCAAAAGCTCTGAGCTTTAAATTTTTTATAAAAAAATCCACTAAACAGATGTCTGGTAACCCACCTGAAGACAAAAATGTTGCTTCTTATTTTCACCAACACATTGAATTTTTATTTTTTTTTCAGTAAACGAAGGATAACTTTTCCAAGTCACATGATACAGTGACTTTCCCCACTTTCACAAAAGATTTTTTTTTCCCCATGACACCACAATTTTGTCTTTTCACCACAGCAGTAATAGCCAACCTTGAAGCACTGGCACATGAGTGAGGTTGAGAGGACGAAGGGGAAGTTCATCTGCACTATAGGTCATCATATGTTACATGTCAGCTGGCATCAGAACACAAGTACTGGTAGTATTTTTACTCAGTGGTAGCAAATCTGATTGAGCTTTGAGAGAATTTAATTTAAGTCCTAGTTAACAAAGGGAATTAAGTTTTGAGATACCTTACATTATCTTTCTGTAATTATAATAAATTGACCAGAATATTTCTCAGCCCCATAACTCTACTTATTTGGATCATCCTATTGCCAGTCACAAATATTTCTGAAAAACTTCCAGTTAGAATGAATTTAAGCACTAGAACAACAGATTTACTGTTGTTATAAAAGCACCATCAGGTAGATAGGATGCAGAAATATAAATACAATTAAAAGCTGTTAAGCCGTATAGCTGCCTCTATAACCTGTCAATGAGGACAGTGGCTGTCTTGCTTGCTTTCCTCTGAGTAGTGTTTCACTAGCATTTTGCAACATCACATGTTCTGTGGGCTAATCCGATGATAACTGACAGATTGCAGTTGTCCCCTACCCCTATAGAATGATTGGATTTTATTAAAGTTATAATTTTAATAAGAGGTAAAAGTATTCACACTAGGTTTCCTCTAGGCAGCACACTATCTATAAACATATAAAGTTCTTCAGCACTTTATTGTCAGTATAAGAAATACTAACAGGCAGAGGCAGCTCCCCCACACTATCCACATGCACAACTGCCAGCTTACTGCTGCAATGACACTTCAGTGCATCAAATTAGTTACATTTGTTTTGATTTTAGTCAACTGCAATTATATCTGTCTCCAGTGAAACTTTACCCGCTGTATCCAGTGTATACCTAAACTTTAACAAAGCTTTTATTAAACCCAAGACTAGTTTTTATGTTGGCCAATACACTCAAAAGTTACAAGACTAAATCCCTGCAAATTCACCCCAGCAGCCTGTCTTTTATTCCAGTGGCTGAAGAACTGACCCTTCAATGACCACACAGAGATGGAATTCCAGAAAAGGTTGCAAACTTGGTGTCCTCGGCACTTGTATTTCAATATTCAAGTTTGAGCTACACCTTATGTAATACACATATACAATGTTTTATCAGAGAATGGGCCACAGCATTTTAAATATTGTCATAAGGGACATCAAGGGGTCATCTTCTGTACCTTGCTCTCAGCATAGTATCAGCCATGCTTTGATCATTCTTGACAGGTACTTACCTAACTTCTTCTCAGTGTTCTCCAAGAACAGACCATACAGTCTCCCCATAGGATATTTCAGTGTTTCATCTCTTTTTTAATGGAATAAGTCACTAAAAACCTACCTATAATCCATCTTCCTGAAGTTCAAGTCCATTACTACTCACCCTATTCACCACAGAGATAAGACCTACTTTGATTTAAAGGCAGGCTTGCAGACTATTGTATCACCCCCTCTGGTACTCCATCAGTTTTAAAAGCCTGGTCCATTCAGTTTGTCCTCATCCTCCTAACATCTAACAATTTTCAGTGCTTTCCTTCATGTCTCTCTGCAATCGGTCCAAGTCTTTCTTGAAATGTACAGCTTGAAACTAGATACAGCATTCCAGCTGGACAAGAGGGAAGAAAAGAAATGGTGTCCTTTCTGTTAGAATCCTGTTCAAATTAGAGCAACACAGGTAACATATTTCTTTTGGAATTTACTCAGTACTAGATGTTTCTCTGCAGAAACTCTGCTTACCCCATTGCTTCTCATCCACATTTTTGCAGGCAATTATTATCATCAAATAATCATTTAACTCCATTTCAGATCACTTTGATTTACCAAGATATTTTGAATTCTTATCCCACTTTCAGATGTCGTTGCAGGTCACCCCATCTTTGGCTCATAATAAAACAGCCAAATAGTCAATGAAAACTTCAGATAGAATCAGGCTCCAAACAGACCCCTGAGAAAGTCCATTTGGTAGAGCCTCTCATTTTGGCCACAAATCACTAGTAACTCTTCTATGGTACAAATGCCTAGTTGATTTTGAGCCTACCTTACAATAGTTTCACCTAGCTCACGTCTTGAATTCATTATGAAAGTGTTGTGTAAGACTGTTTTAAAAGCTTTTCTGAAGCCAGGATACAGAGGGATTTATTGCTTTGCCTCTATCCACAGATATGTTGCCCTGCCATAGAAGGGAGCTACATTAGTTAAACATGATTTGTTCTTGAGATATTTTTGGCTGCTCTTTGTCCTCCATTTCCTAGATATTTCAAAACTGTACATTAATTTGTTCCAGAATTTTACCAAAGATTAAAATCAGTCTGACTAGCCTACAATGTCCCCTGCTCCCTTCCTTTCACCAATCCCTCTCTATTTTAAAAGGTAAGAGAACAGTGTCCTTTTCCTCAGCTTTTTAGTACTTCAGCTACCTTTCACAAGTTTTAGAAAGATGCTTATTAAACAACTTAATAAACCTCTCTGTGGCCAATGACAGGTCCAAATGACACATGAAAAAAATCCAAGTCTTCCTACCTGTGCAGAAGCATCACCCCTTTTTCAGAGCTATTAGCTGCACTGACCAGCAGCATGCAGTTGCCCCATCCCGTGACAATGGGCACAAAACAGTTAAAAGCTTCAGCTTTCAGCATCTATCCTCAGAGACACAGACCAACTTTATGTATTACATCCCAGAATTTCACTCTCCTGAACCAGAGGCAGAACAGTTCCCCTCAACCAGCAAAATGGAGGAAGAAATCCTTCAAGCTTTCAGACCAGATTGATCACTCAGGAGACACAGCTAACTCTGATAGATGTCCAAACTCAAGGTTGCTTTCTGAATTGATGCTCTTGAGGTTTGCTCATACCAATCATTAGTCACTACCATTTATTAGCTTGCAGATAAACTGAAATAGATCCTGGGAAAGAGAGAAAAACATTCTCCCAGGACCTTAGTTATTAGTTTTATTTATTAACCAAACTCAAGCTAAGGCAAAATTAATAACTTTCTACATGCATAGCAGAAACTTGGAGGAGGAGAGGAAAGCTTTATAACACTGTGTGAAAGCAAGCCTCTCCCATTTGTATACCTCTGAAGAGGTCAGCTTCTATCATAGGCCTCAATTTCAAGACCATAAAGATCAGCAAGCATTAAACACCAGGAGAGAGGAGTAAGGCACGCACCAGGTTATTTGGGAGGCATACCAAAGCACTCCACTTGCACAGCCCTCAAATGACCCCTGCCACACCAATTCTCAGACCCTAAAGAAACAGGCATGCACAAAAAGATGTTGAATTTCTCATGTCTGACAGATAGGAAATTTGGAGCTGACTAAACACATGCCCAACCCTATATTCTTATCCCAGATAGCACTTTATTGACCCCAGGCTGATGGAAATGCCAGAAGAGTATCATCTGAATGTGACCCCTTAATGTAGTCCATGTGTGAAAACCTTTAGAAACAGTTCTCTTTCCAGTGGAGGCCAGGAAATGAATGAAAAACGTCCACTGAAGTCAAGGGATTTACATTGGCATAAATCTGACACACAGAAAAATTAGGGATCCAAACTCTGTCCTCCGATCTGAAGCCAAAGGGATCCCAGGCAAAGGTCTTCTACAGCAGCTAGCGGTTTCCATATACATAACCACATTATTCTGTTCAGAAAGGTAAAATAGCCAGTGCCATATTCCACAACACCAACAGACACATAATTTGTCATAAAAGGTTCATTTGAAATACTTTTGCTATGCAGGCCTAAAGGCCCTTACAACTTCATTAAGTTTTCCAAAGAGCCTAGGGTTATAAGGTACTGAAACTGTATTGAAATGCAATAGGAGACAGGACACTAAAACCTCATTTTAAAAATCCTGGTGTAAGATAATTATTTGCAAAGAGTAGGTTTTCAGACACATGTACTTCCCTAACTAGATATTCCCAGTATGTAGGATCTTTGCCAAAACAAATTTGTGTTTGCTTCAGCATGAACACATCTATACACCAATATTTACACCACTGTGATTCATTATTAAAGTCCCTTCTCTGTACACCCAGTTGAGTTAAAGAATATTAAAATTAATTCCAACTTCCTTGTTGGTTATGGAAGGGCATCCTTTTATTGACATCTTCATTTAACAAAAATGCTTTGAGAGATGTATTTGGCAAATAATATTGCTCTTACAGATCTCACTGCTTCAGAAACATGACTTCTCTGAGGAAACACTAGATCTCGTAACAGAAATATCTTTAAATCTTTTAGATAGCCAGTCCACAGGGAAAGGTTTAAGAAAGGATCAAAGCTTGTCCTTTCAGCTTGAATTATTCCATTACAGCTGAATGTGACATAATTACAAAAGATGTTGGATGTGGAATCTCATCAGGATTATCTGACACTCATCTTTGTTGAAAAAGTCTCCCCAGCTGTTGCTCTGATAGCACAAATGTGACAGGAGAGCAGAGCACAATAGTTGCAAGTGACCGCTGCTTTTGGGACTGGTTTAGGTTCCCTGTGCCACATTGTGGCTTTTCAGGCACTACAGATACTGAGGCTGTTTAGGACTGGCTTGCAGGTGAGAGTATGCTACTGGGTTTCTGAATAAGAAATTAGCCTAGCACAGCTAGGCTAACCAACAGCTAGACCAATATCTATGTTGTTTAGTTGATGCACATAAACAATTCATCCTCTTTCTTATGCAAGGTCATGATAATTCAGCGAGTAGCTTGGTTTTGCTTTGTTGGGGTGTTTTTCTCATTAAAAAGAGTGCTATATTGCCTGAGTTTGTTTTCATTGAGACAAGTACATGGTGCTGCTTACAACATCCAAGAAAAAGCACATTCTCCTCACAATCTATGTTTTGCTCTGCACTTGACACATTCTAAACTAGTACATGCAACCTTAAACAGCAAGGGTCACTTTTTTCTTACAGTGACACTACATTTTTTGTGTGAACGTATGTTTTCGGGGTTTTTTATTCTGTGAAAAGAACTCAATTGTAAACTATAACATCAAACATCAAATCTTGAATAATTACCCATTCCAGAGGATTTGGTAGCTGTAAAAATACTTTTCTTTCCTTCCTTGTCATGGATTACATTTCCTTCATACATTATTAATGAAGTTAAACTACTAGTAACATGCCAAATGTGCTGCATAGGAGATTTGTGTCTAATCCAGCACAAAACAGGCCCAGTCACATAATGATGGAAAAAAAAGAACAAATGTCAACAGTTTCACACTGGGACTAGATTAAGCAGACCATACTTACTGATTCCTTACACAGGGATTATCTCACTTTTAGTGCTATGAGAAGACAAGCCACACTTCTCCTATGTTATTAACACAGAACTGGACCTCAAAAAAAGACACCAGAGTCACTGAATCTGCTTCCAGACACACACACACGACTGCTGTTTAAACATAAAACTCCCCTTCAATGACAGATGCAAAAACAAGATGCTAGCAGTAATATATATCAAAATACCCTCTTACAGCTTTACATCTCGTTCCAGCTTTCAGTGGAGTTTGTGGACAGCCCTTAAGAGGATAACACTTAGAATCTGACTCCAACTGAATCCCAAATAAATTAAAATAACTAGTGTCTAAGGGGTTTACCTTGCTACCATGGAAAACTTTCTTTGGCTTAGGATGCAAATCATGCCAACAGCTAACAAGTGTTAGCCAGATAACTGAAGCAGTCACTGAAGCCAACAAAACTGTACTTACTCTTAAAGTGTTTACAGGACCAGGAATTTGGCACAAACCTGACTGTCAAATAAGCAATAACGTCCAAACAGACTAGAATTTGCTTTTTTTTTAAAAAAAAAAACACAACAACTATCTACACTCTATATTCACTAACTCCCTATGGCACAGGCAGATGTTTACTGAGATAGCATAGATAAGGTTTTGTGAGATGATGAATATTGCTTTAAGATACTTACTGCTGCATCAGGAATACTGAAGCCATGACACAGACTGCAGAGCCAGTGAAAACTTGCTTTGTCATTTCAGATTTGTTAAAAATGTTCAAGGAATAGCTGTCCCAGCAGACTAGGCGAGATCAGGTGTCATCTGTCTACACCACTCTTAACTTTATGCTGGATCAGGTATCATCTCTGCTACCGCAGCTGGCATCGGGCTGGTAGCAGCAGCACAGCATGTGCTGCGCCTGGCTCAGCACGGCACAACTGAGTGCACACACTGATCCAGACCTAATCAGTATTAGCAGAGATGTGGCAGGAAGGACTGTTGAATCGTGGACCAAATTTGCAGCTCAAAGTTGCTCTTTTATAGGTAAACAAGCTTTGAGAAATTCTCTCTTCAAAATTTAGCCACATCCAGTCAGAGCTGCCTGGTGTCTCGAAGTTACCACCCCCTTCACTGTGCCAATTCACCTGCTTATGAGGCTGGACTCCAAACCAGATTTCCAAAGAGTTCTTGGTTTTAAAAGTCCAAACATGTACATGGCACGCATTTAATGTTTTACAACTTGGGTCACTTTAGAAATCTGGACAGGGGTCCACAAATGGCTCCGTGACAGCACGATGACAAGTCATTCCCAATAAAGGCATGTCTTAAGCCAGGTTTGACGGCACTTACATCCTGTAATCGACCTGCCATCTACCCAGGGGAAAGTCCAATCTGTCAGTGGCCCCACAACATGCATTAGAATATATAGAGCAAGTAATTAAATCAAATGAAAACTTATTCAGCACACTGTACATTCATTATGAGCACCTTTTCCACAAGCTGAGGGAAAAGAAACAAGCAAGAAGAAACTAGAGGTTATCTTGTAGAAGCTCTAAAACCTTAGTAAATCCAATAATTACATAGTCACTAGCACATAACCATTAATTTGGTTACTGGCTTATACTCCCTTCCTGAGAGGGTGAATCATTGCAGTCACAAGAACCTATACCTTTCGGTTTCTTAGTTCCTTCCACTAGACCCATGAAGAAAACAGAACATTGTGTCTACCAGGCAACCCTCCTGCATTTCTTCCAGCACACACTCTCTCTGTGCAGGATCCAAAAGGGGAATGCTGAAGGCAGAAAAAGAAGATAACCTAAGTATACCCTCAGAGATGACTGGGATGTATCAATCTATAAACAATGCACAGACTGCTTGAAGATGAAGCAGATGATCTCCCCTCCACTCCATACCAGGCTTAACATTTGTTGTTCTCATAGCACACTCCAGACCATGAACTCTGTGGAGCTGCTCTGCTGGAGCTTTCTGTAAATACCCCGTGAAATGCAGTTTCGCACTGCAGAAGGGGACCCATGAGGAAAATGCTAGTCAGCATCAGATTCTTTCCACAGCCTATGGACATTTATTACTTCAGCCTTTTACCTCCCTAGTCTGAGGCCTCAGATTTCCCTAGGCTCCATTTGGACCCCACAGGCAGCAAGAGTTGTGTTTCTAAAGAGACTGGATATGAAGGTTAGAGAACTCCCTAGCACAAAGGTTTCCTGCTTTGCAAACCTTACTGAACTAACAAGATTCCATAGCAATATCTGAAGAGGACACTAAAAAATAAGTTCAAGTGATTTTTTTCTGGCACGCTTATAGTTACTTAAATATTGATTTTTGATCCCATGAAACGCGTTAAGTATGAAATGTCTGGCTTCAAAGCAACATAAAACCATGAACTGCATACTCAGTTTCAGAAAACTCTAGTTCATAATCACAGCCTATGCTTTACCCAGTTTTGAAGTAGTTACCAAGTCAGAAAACAGTCATTACGTTTCATTCAGTAAAAGCAGCACATCCCAAATGAGGTGTCTTTAAAGAAAAGAAACAGGACAACTTGCACTGACAACATTTATCCTTTGTACTATGCTAAGCTCTCATGATTCATCACCTATTCATCTGCTGCAGCCACATCACTGGCCAACATCTGTTTGTATCTTAAATCACAGCCTTACTGTGAACTCTCTCCAGTTATGTTCCCCAGCAAAGTACAAATCCCATTCTAACACAGTCTACTGGGAGGAGCTCTAGGACTTACTGGAGGATTATAGTATAAAAGTGTCACAACTATTTTTTCTGTCTTAATTGCAATTTTACCAATTACACCATTTCTTTTGATTTGTTAAATTTAATTATTTTGTGGGTTTAGGCACTTTAGGTCAGAAAGGTCCAAGAGCAGTAGTTTGCTTTAACGCAGAGAATTTCTGGTATTACTCCACTCTAGAGGGAAACAGCTGAAGTTCAGGACACTGGCCTTATTCCATTCCTTAGGATTTTTTACCCCCTGCTTTCTCCCCCATATACCTAGGTCTGCCCCAGGCATCATGCAAAAATCTTGTAAGCAAATATGTGCCAGTCATCAAAAGCTATCACTATCAATCACTATCTGTAGCAAACGTAGAAAGTTATGAATGAAACACATTTTATCTGGTAATAGGAAAACAAACCAGATGGTAACTGGAAAGATATGGGCCAAGGGACCTAATAGATGTAGTGAACAGCAACGTCTTCCAAGCTTTCTAGGCTTGTAGAATTTCACCACCATTCAGAATTTGAGCCTTTAATTGGCACGTGCACACAAGGTTTTTGACAACTCACACACTTTAAAAACATATATATGTACGTAATGATGTGCAAAGACGTTTCCCTGAGTAGTACAATAGGGAATACATGCTCCTCAACCAGAGTATTTAATGTTACCAGCCCATACGGAGTTTCTGAAGTACAGCTACAGTGCATTGATCCAAAAGAGCTTTCCTGAGAAAATTCCTCTGCGTGCCACCTATTAGCACCATTCTCTGCTTAACTCCTTCCAGGAGAAAGAACGGACTCATTTTTCCTGATTCACCCCTTCCTCCCTAAGACACAAACAGAGGCAATCTCCACACTTCCCCCAGGTGCAACAGACCAGACCATGTATGCTTATTTCCATGCACAGACCCAAAAATGGAAAATGCGTTCCTCCAAGGAAAGAGCTAACACAGTTACATGACAGGCAGGAAGAGCCTCATGAGTCTCACAGGAGAATAGGTTTTACTTGTGCTCCAGATAACATTTCTTTATCAAAAAAGCCAGGAGGCCATCAACAAAATAGGACACCTATTTGTTGAACTCTGGTTTGTGTTACACACAGTACAATAAATTAAGCCAATGAATGTTTTACAAGTGTGATGTTAGTATTCTGTAAGGGATATTTCTCCATTAGAAAATCCCGATACTTAAAATGGATTCAGAGGGACTAATAAATTGGTCTGGTAGGTGTTAATCAATAATATAAATGAATAACCAATGGAAAACTGTCACTAGTATGCCAAAGGGGAAATCATCCAAGAATGAAATCGGTGCAATAATACAAGTGCATTGTATCCTTCAACAAATACACATAAAGCATGCGGGATAGAGACCAATTCCCAGTACAAAACCACGTACTCCCTTAGACTGCCACAAAATAACTCATTTTATAAGGTATTTTTGAAGGGATTTTTTTCCTAATTGTTAGCACTGACATGTTGAATTAAAAGGTACACAAGCTGTGCTTGCGCACTGGATATTTTGTTTAAATTTTGTAGGGCATTTTCCTTTTTAATTATTCCTGCAGACAGCTCTTTGCCAGAGCTCTGAACTCTAGAGGAAAATCCCTGGAGATTTACATGAAAAAAGCTGGCATTCCGTCTTATTTGCCTACTGAACACATGCACAGTGACAGATTGTCAGGATGGGCAAAGTCTATCCTCTTTTAACATCTGAAACATCTGTCCAAGATCCTCCAACAGTCTCCATGCATTTACAAAGCTCTGACTTCAGTCAGGTTAATAAGGCTCATTTTAGTTCTCTGCAGCTTACAGTGATGCCCACAGCTGGTCTCCCAAGTTCATTTGGCTGTCTGCTTCAGGACTTCTGGGAAAACCCCACAGAAAACCAGCACAATTTTGTTGTTTTTTTTTTTAATCTTAGTCTGAAGCCTTGTTTAATTTCAATCTATGAAATACCCGAAGTTATTTGAACTACTTCCTTAGAAAATGAAAGATGTAGTCCAGCTTACTCCTGCTGTCAGACGGAGGGAATGAACAAGTTCATCTTCATCAATGATCTTGATGAGGGAATAGCATCCACCCTCAGCAAGTACGCCGATGATACAAAGCTGGGAGGAGTGGCTGACACGCAGGAACACTGTGCTGCCATCCAGAGAGACCTGGACAGGCTGGAGAGCTGGGCTGGGAGAAACCAGATGAGATTCAACAAAAGCAAGTGTAATGTCTTGCACCTGGGAAGGAATAACCGCTTGAATCAGTACAGGCTGGGGGTGACCTGCTGGAGAGGAGCTCTATGGAGAAGGACCTGGGGGTCCTGGTGGGTGGCTATGAGCCAGCAGTGTGCCCTGCTGGCTAAGAGAGCCAATGGTATCTCAAGGTGCATCAAGATNGACTGGAGCATCTCCCCTAGGAGGATAGGCTGAAAGAACTGGGGCCATTCAGCCTAGAGAAAAGAAGGATAAGAGGGGACCTTATTAATGTTTATAAATATCTCAAGTGTGGGACATGGGGAAATGGCCAGCCCCTTTTCAGTGGTCTGTGGGGACAGGACAAGGGGCAATGGCCTCAAGTTGAAGCACAGGAAGTTCCGCACCAACATGCGGAAGAACTTTTACACAGTGAGGATGACAGAGGAGTGGCACAGGCTGCCCAGGGAGGTTGTGGAGTCTCCTTCTCTGGAGATATTCAAGACCCATCTGGATGTCTATCTGAGCGACCTGTCCTAGGGAACTTCCTTTGGTAGGGCGGTTGAACCCAATGATCCCTTGAGGTCCCTTTCAACCGCTATGATTCTGTAAAGTTAACACCTGGGATCATTTGTTTCTTTTGTATTAATTCCCCCTTGCCCATCACCAAAAAACTATTGGCTTACAACATCTCCACATTGTCCCATCCAGCAGGGCTGAAGAAGCAGCAGCTACAGAGTTGGCATGGGAAATTTTGTTTCAGAATTGGCAATACTGATGCTAAATATTTGGATTATCATGAAAAGACAGGTCAAAAAAGCCTAAAAAAAATCCAGAAAAAAAAATTTACATCTAGCAGTTCACATCCCTTGCCAGTCTCGGAAGTTTTATCTTCCATGAAACCTCAGTGGCTTCACACAGCAGAATTATAACCATGGTTGTCAAAACCCACACTCGTCTTGAGAGGCACTGGAGCACCTTGTCAGAAAGGGAACAAAGTATACAAAGCACCAAACACGGCCTCATGTCTAAAGCTGCCAGCCTGGGGGTGAGGGGGACACACCCTTCTGAGTAGGCGTGTATGAAATGATTGTGCTAATCTCTGCACCATGAAACCATCTCAATGTTCAATTCAGCAAAAGCTCAAGTCTCAGATGATGTTTCCAGAGAAGTTATACTATTCTTCATTCAGCAGCTGGGACCATCTCTCTGCACTGGGGATCTGATGGTTTCCCTGCCTTATACTGATACTTTTTTCTTAAAGCTTATATTCCTTTGGATCAGATAGGTGTGACACATTTCCTACAATTGGGAAGCAGAGAATAAAATACAAAACAATAGAAAACAGACCATACTGTGCGTCTCTTAACTAGGTCTACCTAAGCAGTTGATGTAAATCCACTCCACCTTACCCTGTCATTTTGTTTTATGTTATTCCCACTCATCCCTATCATCTCAAATTACATGGCAAGAACTCTACAGCTTAGAGCTTGGCCCGAAGTCTAAGCTGCATTTTTATTGTACCTCCTCACAGGAGAAAGGTTGTAGCAGCATAAGTTTTATATCGTGTTCACATTTGCTCTCCTTTATCCCTGGGCTGGTCCCAGGCACAATAGCTCACACCTTGTTTCATATGGACTCAGTGAGCTGTTCTGGCAGACAGGAGCTCCTAGCGTGTTGAAACGTTACAGCCTACTCGCTTTTGCTCAGGAAAGAGTGCTTACATTGAACAGGAAAGCAGAAGCCTTTTCAGGTAGTAGAACTGCCATCCCAGTGACCTTCTGTCAACAGAGGAGTCTTCCAGTCACAGGTTAAGCCAACATTACAGCTACTTCACGCTACCAGGTAGCTAAGCTAAAGACCTGTCTGCCCATCTTTCCTGCAGTCTTGCAAAGGGCTCCATCTAGGAAAAAATAAATAGGAGGCCTTTGACAGGCAACACAAACAGAGTATGTTTGTCAGTAACGCCATGTAAATCTAGCAACAGATATGATATATTGACACAGATATAATAATGTGCAGCAGGAGCGCAAGTGTGCCTAGCCCTCCCACAGGTATCCAGCGAGCTTTTCATACTCCAATCCACAGTGACTGGACACATATGGCAGGTGCGGGAGGTTTTAAGATTGCTCCTGCATCCCTGCTGCTGCACTGAGATTTGCTGGCTTTATTTCAGGCATTTACCAGACTCTGCAAGCCCTTCTAGGCTTGGAATTGATAACTGCCGGATTGCATACAAGATGATGACCATTAGACTTGATGTTAAGGGAACTATCAGTTTTAAAATTCTGGTTTTAAAATTTGGTTATTTCCTACCTCTAGATTTAGGAATAAAAATTAAGGCACATAGTTTTGCAAATAGTGGTGGATCCCCAAAACAAAATATATCAATAACCACACACCTACAGGACACTTGAAAAGATGGGTAAAATTCTTCAAGCTAAGAAGGCTAAAAAGGTGTTCTATTTAATATTCCACTCCATTGCAACTCAAGTTTGATTTTTTTTTTGGGGGGGGGGTTTATTATCACTCTGCAGAAAGCCACCCCCAGTCCCATCAGAGGCAATTATTATCGTTTCCACAACAGCTGTTTTAATTAAAATTTTGACTCAACTATACAATAATGAATGAGAGTCTCAGTGCATTAAAGAAAAAGAGCTAGAATATCCTCATCTGTATGTTTCTGCCAGATTAATACCTACCAATCTTGCCACTAAACTGGCAAACATTATCCACATACGCACCCCAACTTTCCTAGAGCTTTATTAATTTTTAATAAAATCCCTCTACATTCAATAAATTTAAAATATAACTTCCATCTTTTTTAAACAAAGATTCATAATACATACATGGAGTATTTTCTTCAGGTATTAGATTCAGATTTTAGTTCATGTTAACATTGGACGTACAAATTCATATTTGAGTAGGACTGACATTCTTTGCTACTCATCCATCATTATAAAACAAAACCCAGTAGTAGGTTTTTTAACATCAATTATACAAATGTTCACTCGAAAGTTTCTGTTCCTACCAGGAAAAGCACACATAGCCTTGCTTAAACACTCCTGTTTTGCAAATCTTTCCCTCTACCTCCCCTTCAATTCAAATTATTTTGCTCAACCACATACAGTATCTTGAAAAATCTGCAGTAGTAAATTTGATTAGTGTCAATTCTGGTATTCCTCGAAACCTCAAGGACTTCAGAGACTTGTGCCTATGCAGAAATGTTTTCAGCTGTTGATAGAAAACATATCATAACATTATGGTTTGCAAAATGGTTTCCTGCACGTATTTAGACATGCCTAAATAAGTGACAAGAAATCATCTGTTTGCACCATTCAGGAAATGAAACTATTCGCAGTTAGAATAAAGCAGTCTCCCGAGCACCTCCAGGACAGCTGGTCTCTAGTACCCCTATTACTCATTATTTGAGACTGCAGTAGATAAATAACAGCTCATGAGCTAAAATGTCTGCATAATTCAACCCAAACCTTCTTTTGGATCCTCTTATAAATATGATTCACTTTCCTTAAGACCCAGAATGTAAGTTGACATAAATTTACCACCACCTCCCTGCTTCCATTTTTACTAATTAACGTGACTTCATAAAGTTGATAAATGAAGTACATACATACCTTCAGTATTCAAGATGTGCTCCATGCTTCCTATAATTGAACCTATATGCATCTCTGAATAGATATGTCTGAAGCAACCATTTGCACATACATTCTTCAAGAGGCACTCGCATATCTAACCACAGTCTTGATCTCACTTCTGTCACCTCTAAAAGCCTTTAGCATAACTTTTATTTGACATTATTTGCTATTCAGGTGATCTGCAGTTTTCCCCAGGTAATTCCACCCTCAAAAAATGCAAGGGAAAGCAGGTGTGAAACCAAATAGTCAACCAGCCAAATAATCAACACTAAGTGTCTGCATCTGAAGCCTATTAAACAGTAAAGTTGTCATGGATAAGGAACTCCAAGGATTTGAAAGCCTCGATCTCCAGACATGCCATAGAAGCTTCCCACACAGCCTTGTGCAAAATAGGTTGTCATCCCCATTATCTGCAAAAACACAATAATAAAGCTACTCTAACCACCCAGCCTACAAGAAACATGGAAGATCCTGAAGGCATTCACAAGACAACACAACACCGTGCTCAGTGGACATTTGAGCCAGTTCTGAGCAAGCAGAAAAGCTCTGCACACAGCATAACTCTCAGGGCCACAGCACTACCTCAGCTCGCCCTGATTTGGTACAGTGCCCTGCTGACACAATGAAGCTGCTCCCAGACTCAGGCCAGTCAGTTCTTGCTACTTGGCTCAGCACAGGTACACACTAAAGCTACAGCCGTCCAAACACCCAGCCACAGTGAGACCACAAGCCAGTCATGCACAAAAACAACAACAACACACTCCTACTCACTCCTATCTCAACCAACAAGTATGCTGCCATGGAAGAAATCAAGATGATGACCTTTGGTATTCCTTTAAACCACTTTCTGTGGGAATGGGCTGAAGTTGTGTCTTTGCCAGGATAACCTTGACATCTTCAGAAGGACTGAGCTTTTACCTGAAATCTTCACAAATAGGATTTTTCCAATCAGGATGAGAGTGTGAACATCTCAGTGATGTTTGACAAAGAGAGATAGAAAGGAAGAACTTGAAAATGTGGATAACAGTTTCTTCCCCAGCCCCCGCAAATTATTTTTAGAGTAAGATAATTCATTGGATAGTTGGAAAGTTTCCCTAGGAGAACTGAGCAGACACCAACTTCCAAAATGTGCATGTAAACAAAATATAAAATACGCAACACCTAGCTTTTAAATAAGGGACACTCATTTTCTGAATGAACAACCTGATACATTAAGTCTTACAAGACCTGTAACATTTTTACTGATAAAGGCTGAGAAAGAAGGCTGGTGAGAAAGTTGTTAGACGTTCTTTTGTTTATATTCAATGTAAAGAAGACACTATACAACCTATTAAGAGTCACTAATTTCCTCTCTTCCTTCTACTTGTATGCTTACCTCCCACAGACAGGTTGATAACTCCCTCAGCCACCACATATGTGCTTTGCTGGTAGAAGTGGTGATATAACCAACTCTTTTTATAATTGCTCACTAATTTGGTGATTAATCACCAGCAAGAATGATGGCAATGCCTGTCTCTTCAGTGGGTTATGTTATCACTACAATATTTACACTGCTAAAGTTAAGCGTGGTTCAACTCACACTTCACTTAAATATTCAACTAATGAGAGTTTTCCCTTGGATACTCCTTGCTTTAACAGCAACCTTCCAGATCACAGGAGATCTCTGCAACAAATATTTAATTCTGCAGTAGTCTTAACAATGAATTATTAATCTGGGTATTTTAAAGCCACCTATATCATCCCAACTATTAACAGTTCCTTACCAAAGCACAACTAGGAAAAGGCTAAATAAGGTGAAATATGGACACGCACTGAGATAGGATCATGGATGTTACTTCACCCTCTGCCAAGGTTCAACACACATGTTGAACTAAACTTTACACAGAAGAACAAGCTGCACGCAATGGCACCTGTTACTTAAGTCTATAGTGAGAACATCTGTACGAAAATAAACTCTAAACATCCCAACACAACCATCGACATTTGGGCCTATACCTGGTGTACAATCTTTGTGACACTCCTTGAGGATGCAGCTCAATGACATATTGTTCACCTGATTCAATCGAATTATTGAACTTCTGCTCAGAGGCTTGTGGCAGATGACATGCTCCCCATTCTCCATCATTTACAGCAAGCAAAGGAGAGAATTTCAATATCTTTTTTACAAAAGGCATAATTCACACTACCAAGGAACCAGATTATGACTCCAGAACAGCAGACATAGCAATGCTTGAAGTCAAGCTCAGAAAAAAAACAACACACCACTTTTTTTTTCCCCAACAACCCTACATGAGAGAACTTTGGCCACTACAAGACACCCAAGCAACATAAAACTGACCCCTGAAAGCCACCATGACATTCTGACAGTGATGCATTGCTATTCCTTATGTCAAGGGAGTGTACATCTCAACAGCTGGCTGATGTGGGAATTGGACACACATCCTTTCACTGGAACACAGGCTCCTTACAAGCCTTGCCTTCATTCCAGCTTTTCAGAAGAATTTCTGCCACTGCACCCAAACACATTGCAAGTGTTTTTCCTGTTTGGTGGAAGGACTCCTCTTCATTTGTTTCCTCTTAGTGTGCAAGAAGCAGCCCCAGGGAATCTTCTTCACACATAAAGCATTCATAGATAAAAACACCTTTTAAGGCAATAGATTAAATAATACACAAAGTGAGCTATGAGGCTCTCTGTTAATAGAAGTGGGCTTTTTTTGAAAAGATGACATAACTCTATGGGACACTTTCCACTTCAAATATGTGGAATCAAGAGTCCATGTAGATTTTTTTTATATATAAATTTAGTTTGAGGTGGTTTAAAATACATAGTTTATGGCAACTCTATTATGAGAGTGAAAAAAGCACTTAGTAAAAGTGCCGTTGAATATTGGAATGTAAATCTCTGAGCTCCTTATGAAGTAAGTCTTTTTGTGTGCATAAAATACAGTTCAATGTTAAGTATCTTCTAGAAAACGGGGGACAAATCCCACTGTAATCTTTAGACAAAGTTATTTCAGATGCTTAATGCCTGTAAAATTATAGCTCTGCCTGGTCCTAAACTTGAGGGTCTTTCAACATTTCCATTATAAAAGCAGTTTTTTCCAAAGGCTTACAGCTCAACCATAAAATTTTAATTCAAGATGAACCTTGGCATAAGAATGCTCAGCCTGGAATATACCTACAGATATGGAAGAGTGCATTTTCAACCAGGCATAGGTCCAGGTTCTCTCTCTAAAAGATGATGTTTGCATTTACAAAATTCATATTTGTACCATTCATACCTGGGATCAGCTTCAAGAGAACATAAAATAAGCTGCATTTATAGCTGCCTGCCCTGCAACTCTGCACTGGCCAACTGAAGAACAAATATCCTTGCTTTCCACAGTAAGCGATGGCAATGCAAGAACTCAAACTCTTTAAACATTTTTTAAAAATAAAAATGGACACTTTCGGGAAAAAAAAAAGTAAAAACCCAAAAACTAAAGCCTATTCCCAAAAGAGATTTTCCTAATCTACAATATTATTTTAAGGTTAAAATAAGAACCACTTAGATACTGTAGCAAATTCCAAAAATTACTGGTTTTTAAACCCGATATGGAAAAGAATAAGAGGGAAGGCCACCCTGATGAGGCCTTCCTGCTGGTCTTGGGCAAAGGAATAAGGTAAATTGAGAAGCCGGGTCTGATCCTAAAAACTCCCTTCAACAACATGAGACTCTGGCAAGAGCAAAGGGACAGCCCGGCTGGTTATTTTAGCCAAGTGCACGTGTGCTACTGCCTGCAGCTCACAGCTGCTGAATTAGGCAGTGGGAGCAAACAGACACACAGGCAGGCATCTTTAAGTAGAAAAGGATACAAGCAGCAATGTTTGGATTCATATTTCAAAAGCACCAGTGTCCAGTGCCACTCCAATCCAGTGCTGTGGCAGCAGGCACAGCTCTGCTTTTGCTGTGCTCATCCATGAATTAAAACAAAAAAACAAGGGAAGTGTTTGCCCACTCCACAGTATGGCACCCTAGGAGACTGCCAATTAGATTAGGATTAGGGCCACCACTGGCTCTAAAAGTCTAGAGGGAAGAGAGGAAGCTGCAGCTGAGGAGCACACGGGTGCCTGAAACCAGCCATCCTCATTCCTGCTCTCTTCCTGTACGACTTAAGGGCAGTGACAACTATCTTCCAGAGATTAGCCCCATGGCAGTGAAGAGACAGCTAATCCTTCCCCCAGCTTTTCAAAGTTTACAACTTAACTGGAGAGATGAAATGCATGCAATCATGAAAAAAAAAAATCCACAGAGAAATAGTAGGGATAACAATTATAAATACCCACATGTAATCTGACTATAGGAACAATTCCAGCAACAACCAAATCATATTAAAATCAGCAGGAGACCAGGATGAGGGAGGGCTCAGATCAACTATTTGGTGCCATTTAACTCTTGCCAGTTTAAAGTGCCCTTCACAAACATCCATCTTTCCTTTCCCAGCAACAGCTCATTTCTATTATGTTTGTGGGTTCTGCTAAAGAGAAGAAGGGCAGGGGTCTGCCAAGAAGATTCCTGATCATTGCTGTGTGCCAAGCATAAGTCATAAGCCAAATTCTCTTTTCCCATTGTTTCTAGGGCTACACACTCTCCTCCCCAAAACAACGCACACCACCACAACCCTCCCCTTGCCAGCAGTCACATACGACACAAGTCTTCCTCCCTTCTTTCTATGCTGGGAGGCTTCTATGCCCTGGGATACACTTGGGACCTTGCCAGGTGGCCCCTGTCCTACCCTTTTACTTGCAACTGGTAATGGTATTTTATTAAAAATGTACAAATTCCTTACTATTCCCATTTGGCACTTAAATCTCTACTGTGTTAAGCTATGTATCAATAGTCTGTCACCTACCCACCAAGGAGCTTTCAGCCTTTTCCAGAAATTGGAATACTGTCACAGAAGGAAAAAAAAAAAAATCACTATTTTAAATGGCAATTCTAAATTTTGCCATTTAGGATGAAATGCAAATCCAAGTCAAAACAGCTGCTGAACTGCCTAAAGTCAAACCAAAAGAAAACCCACACCCAGTTGTTGGGGTTAGGGCCATTAGGGCGATGTTGTTATTTTTAATAATATAATGAAAATTCTTAACTTGAGAACAAGTTAAAACCTAGTGGGCAGTCATCAAGACTCCATTAATTTCAGTAGATAGCTGTTCAAGTTCTGTTAAGTTCTGCTCTCCCTCTTCGCCTCCCAGGTCCCTTTCATCATCACACTATTACGCTGTATCAGTTAACATAATGCCATAGCAACTAGATCTCCGGTAACATATCGTATAGCTCACTAACAAGAAAAAGAAGTTGACATATGTTACTAACAAAATATTTAAGATACCATCCTTTGTTTTATACACTTAAATTCATATCTCACATGAAAAAGTCTGTACCACTGCTGCACAAGTGTATCTTAACAGAACTGCATGCCTAAAGCATCTGTTGGAATTCTGGGCTTTATATGATCAAGCATGAAGAAAGGCTTCTGTGCCTGAAAGCTTGTCTACTTTGTACTCCTCATCCCAACTCAGCTGCCTGACTGGCAGGAAAGGTGGATTTCGCTGGGAGAGACAACATGCCACCACCGTATTATGGAAGCAACAGTGAGTTTTCACACAATAGGTCAATTGGAAGCTCGTAATGAAAAGATTTCATGAGGGTCTTTTGTGCTAATAAGAAAGAAGTACAGCTCTACAGAATGCATGCAAACCTATATAGGACGCACTTAAAACATAGTGAGTGTGAGTAGAAATACTCCAGCAGTGCTCAGAGACCTCAGCTGTGTTGCAGGTCCCAACATACTAAGCAATGTAAATAGAAACTCAGCCGTGCAATCTAGATGGGTACAACATTTGTTGTTCCACAGATTGCATAATGATGGACCTACCTAGATTGTTGTTCCTTATGACAAATTTTGCAATGACAAGTATCTCTCATATTTACACAGAACAAATACAGTTAGCCTACAAGAGTCTTCTTGTTAACACACCCTGAAAACACAATTTTTCTAGATTTCTGTACAAGCTGTGTCTGTACATTAGTGCAGTTAAGCAAACCCAGCTGAGGTTGGGACTCCTGAGGATGAATTCCTCACTCCGGCTCAGACCTTGTTCAGACCACAGACCTCCAAAGGTCTCCACATGTCCCACATGGGCAGCAGAAGCCCACGTGCTTAACAGCAGCCTGCTTGAAGGGTTAGAAGGAAAAAAAATTCAGCGCTAATGTTTAAGAGCAGTACAGAGTTACATTTTAGAGCACTATTTTAAAAGAAATATGGACAAGAGTTCAGACACAGAAGATGAGGGAGATCATTTCTCAAATCAGGCTGCATGTAAAGTTTTCCCTCTGCATCATCTATGACAAGAAGCCCCATTGGCACACACACAAAACAAGAGCTTCTTGGTAAAATCCTCCCTGAATCAGGCAGGCCAACTGCTGACCAGAAAATCAAGAACACAAGCTAACATTAGCAACTAACTGCATGGTAGAGGCATGTGGAAAGCTGATGGTTTTTAGACAGGAAATCTGGTGCCTTGGGACATCCCAGAGGAATTGTTGCATCTTCTTCATGCTGAAGACAAAACTTGAACATACACACTCAAAGTTCAGCCTACAAAAGGCTGGCTGAAGAGAGACTCTGTAAGAAATGGGGCGGGAGGGAAGCAGGGAGACCAGATAATCAAGGTTCACCTCACTTTGGGCAGCAAAATGACGGTTGTTGACCTGAAACTGTGCATGCTTTATTTAAATTAAAAAAAAAAAAATCCAAACCACACCCTACATTCTTATGTGCTGTGGGGCTACAAACTGCTTGTGCTCAGACGCCAAATCATAGAATCATGGAAATCTGAAGGAAGAAATAGCCTTAAAAGTCATTCTGGACAAAGATACTCCAAGACAGCATATGTGATGGCATCACTGATCAAGAAGGACCTCAACATGTCCTGTGGCATGAAGCACAGAAGTGCAAATCTCAGTTCTGTGTTTTGTGAACCACAAAGCAAAAAGCATAAGGTCTTTATTGTAAATAATTACAAATTCTTTCAGAACTTTTCTACATGAGATGCTGCTACATTCACAATTGGTTTCACCATTATGGTTTGGGTGGGCTTTCTTTGGGTATCTTGCCAAAGGATGCCAGTTATTTTCTAGTTTAAGTGCCCTATCCAAAGCATTCAGAACATTAACAAATCATTTGTCTTTGACCGTACATACAGCGTGCATATATACATATCTATATATATATTCCTATTTTTTTACTTGCTACCTGATAAGAATACCACATTTGCAAACAAATATTTACATCACAGTGCCTACTCAAACTGAAAATAGATAACTATATTATATACTATCTGTTACATGAAACAAAGCCAAAACACTCACTTTCCCATGCCAGTCCACAAGAAAATTTAAGAATTCAAATTTGTTTTAAGGGATCTATTTACACTCTAAAGAAATCTTAAAGGGCTAAGTAAACACCATTACCACTGGCAAAATTGGCATATTCCTGGAAGCCTTCAACTTCACCCCAAAGCAACAGCTTAGTAGAGACATTTTTAAACAGTCAGTAGAGCACACATTTCCCTGACACATTAAGGTGCCTATATCCATAGAGAGAGCATGCAAGCTGTATAACACACCACCAAAATAAAACCACTTAGGAGGGAACGCACAAGTAACAAGAGGTTAAACTGCGCAGTTAAACTTGCTGTAGATTCTGACTATGAGATCAAAATTCAAAACAAAAAAAACCCAATTTTCAACTAAAGCCACAGTTTTTTGGTGGGGTTTTTTGGTTGGTTTTTTTTTTTTTAATACTCCCAGTATTCTTGGCTGCAAAATCTCTTCTGGCCAAAAGACAGACTGAAAGCAAACCAGGAAAGCAAATTGTAACTACACTTGGATGGATACCAGATTAAAGGAACCGCACTCCCTTTGGTGTGAATTACCTAAAGTAGCATGCATCCTCATTTTATGTTCATCCTGAATGCCTCCACTAGCCTACACTGCAAACTCATTTTTTCATTTCGCAATCTTAACACATTTTAAGCAGATGTATCATCAAATGTATTACATGCCAATCTGTTTATCATTAAAAAGAAAAATCAATATGTCCCATTCAAGCGTAAACAGGAGTTGAATGTTCAAGCTGTCATTGAAGATGACATATAATTATAGAATATGATTTGTACTTGGCAAATCATTATTTCCTGAAAAGGGCAAGAGACAGTAGCAAGAAACTTTTCACAGCAAGTCAGTGTAGTGCCACTTATAGCCAGGGAATTAGTTGAGCGAATGCAGAAACATAAATATGCAACCAATAGGAGCAACAGGCAAACACTCACTGTTAAATTTTAATCATTGTGTATGTTTAGCTGATGAGAGAACATGTAGCTTTATGTTACTGGGCTCAGTCCAGATTTTTATTTAAAACAGAAGTACTGAAAATAAGAACTTTAAAAAAAAATACTAGGAGGTTTCTGTTCTGGACCATTAATTTTTCAGTCAAATCAAACGATCATTTAATTGAATCCTGATGCTAGAACTTGGATTCTACATGAAAAACTTGAAACTAAAGCACACAGAATAATTTGCTATGTTAAGCTATCCAGCTCAATGTGTCTAGGAGAAAAAAAAAAGACAAACTCAAAATA
Source organism: Zapornia atra (assembly GCA_013400835.1). Lineage (NCBI taxonomy): Eukaryota > Metazoa > Chordata > Aves > Gruiformes > Rallidae > Zapornia > Zapornia atra. The sequence goes on along the minus strand of VZTU01002826.1, from coordinate 100,597 downwards.
AAGTTAGTCTACTTTCTGTGATGACACAGAACTAATAACAAAAGGAAACAAACCTTTGCCCAGGCCAAAAAACTTCGCCATTAACTACAACTTATTTCTAGTAGATGTTTAATTGAAAGACACACTTGCAAAATGACAGAAAATACTCAGCAGTATTGCAACTCTATAGGTACAACTTGCAAAAACTCAAGGACTTTCTAAGGCAATCAACAATTTTAGGTATCCTCTTTGATCCAGTACAAAAAATCCTTGGCTTTCAGGAGCAGCAGAGAACAGTCTTCAAACAAAAGAAACTACCTCAACCTGTGTTGCATCAAATACTTAAACACCATGGAGATGGGGCAAGGGGCCACATCACTGCTGTTCTCATCACTTGATACCTACAAGAGAATTTCCCTTTAAAAAAAAAGTAAATAGGAGTCCTTCCTCTCTGATTTTGAGTCACAACCTACAAAGGCCTTCCAGCCTCACATTTTGGGCCCTTCGATTAATGTTTAGCTTCTTGAATCTCATAATTCTTATTCTCCCCCACTACTAAGTCACCAGTTAGCACCATCTGCGTAATGAAAGAGGAAAGACCCTTCATGTCATTCAGCTAACCAGCTGTGAACTTTGAGAGACACAAACATGCTGAAAGTATATGGAAGCTTTCAGCTGGGGAGCTGAAAGTGTCCTGGTTCTGCTGAACAGTTGACAGCTTCTATTTGTACATGACCAAAAGCATCACAGTCTTAAAATAATCTTGGTACACCAGAAACCATCTGAGATTTCAAACAATGACAGAGAAGCCAGTATGTTGCTAAGTCACAAATATTAAATAAACAAATAAAAACAGAAAATCCTCATTGAATCTTCCTAATATCACTAATATAGGCTAAGACAAAAGATAAGTGGGTACAGAAAGAGAGGAGTGAGCAGAGAAAGAAAAGAAAAACCACCAGTGTTTTAATTATGGCCTCCAAATCACTTACATTCATCTCCAATTAGAGTTTACAGCTGCAATCTAGCCAAGAAAAGGTATTTCTACTTTAGCAGAGTAAAACATTGTGTTCATACTTCAACACTTTCACATGGAAAGATCAGCTGGGGTGACAAGGTACGAGTAACATCAGTATGCTTACCAGATGATTAGGAAGAATAAATTTTACAATTCATAGCATCTTTATTTTATTGACACTAATAAAAGCACTAAGCACATTCACAGATTGTATCAGCAGTGTCGCTGCCAGAAGTTAAGCAGCTGGGCACTAATTTTTGACACTTCTAAATGTATTCTTGTTATTGCATTTCCCTCCTTCCCTGCAGGTCAGAGAGTTTACAACACTGAAGGGCACATTTTAATATCTGCATTACAGGTGCATTTAACAAACCTCCATCAAAGATGCAGCAGCCTCCAGATACCCAATTAATATTCTACCCTACACACCAAACAAAATGATTTTCAAACAGTGCGTGTTGAATTAGCACAATCAGTTTCTTTCTTTCAGCAAGAACACGCAGGCATGCTTTGCCCTCAAAAATCATTTACAAAACACCCCGAACTGAAGCTATAGTAGAATATCCATAATAAATAAAACAGATCAATGATTTAGAACTCCAAGCTTTGCTAAAGATCTTTTAAATACTAGCCTGCTAATAGAAGCTTAAAATTCCCCAATACTCTAAAATTCAGGCTCATTTTGCCTAAAGCCACCAGCCCTTATGTTACTGCTAGGACTAGGACTGTCTAACCTTTAGGAAGAACACAGCGAAGAGTTTGACATATTTAAGGTAGGGGTTCGGTAAGAAAGGGTAAAGCAATGTGGGGTTTTTTTCAGCTGCTTGCTTTGTTGTAATAGAGCTCAATTCTCTTCTGTATTCATTTACATATATTCAAAGTATTAACACCATTAAGTCAGACATGCAGCAATCTGGATCCACTCAGTACATTATCACAGACCTTAATAATAAAGGCAGAAAGGGCAGGGAGAAAGAGACGTAGTTTCCCTTCCTTTTTCCACTCACACACAAAAAAAAAACCAAAACCAGGAAGAACAAAGGGCTGTTGTGCCAAAGAGCAGAAACAAAGACACCCTAAAAACCCCAGGTGCCCCACCTTCTCTTGAAATCTTTGTGACAACTACAGAGCTAATGGAACAACAGCCCAAAACAGGAAACTGTATCTCAAACATATGCAAGTGCCAAGCCTAGGACTAAGTGAAGTCATACGACCATAGAAAAGCAGAAGTTTCAGGGATAGTAGAAATATTATTAGCTAAGAACAGTCCAGAGGATTTTTACTTACCACATCATCCACAAGTAAAATTCCTCTTGATTGCAGGCCAGTTTAGTCCACTCTTCATGCATGCATGTCCTTCCCAAGTGCCACCTTGTCACATTAGCCAGTCAGAAAACATAGTATTCCACCAGCAAGGACAGTCTGACCTCCTCCAGCTTGTACAACAGCTAGGAGAAGACATCAACTAACTTGTCTGCCCACCCAACAAAAGCACCTGAAAGACAGAGAAATAGGCTAAGCCATGAACTCCATGGATTTAAGGTATCCTCAGCATACCTTCTTGAACTGAGTTAATTAGCTTTGAAGTCCTTTTCTGGATATCAACTCAAAGCCTAGTTCTGCTGATTATTAGAAGTTGTTAAGAAGTGTGAATAACTAAACATTACCTCAGTGAAAGAGCAAAAGATTCCAGCAAACAAAAAAATCCATTAAAACAGTCAGGAAAAACAGATTATTCCTGTAAAGGTATATGCATACACCCACATGTGGATACACTCACACTCTCTTAGGGATGGAGGAAACAAAAAAAAAAACCCAAACCACAAATAAACAAACAACCCCACCCACAAAAACTGCTGAAAACAACCCCTTCCTCTGCAATACGATTTTGGGATGGAACAAAGCTCGTTTTAACCCTCAGCTTCCCAAAAAGAACAGCTCCTTAAGCCCAACAAAAACAGTCCTTTCAGAGCTCGTATCAAAAGTGCCAACACCTGATTGGGGCTAACAGGTGTTAGGAGTTATGGAAGTAGTACTGTTGAATACTGCAGGGTGTGTTTCCCTCTTCTACTCATAGTACCCTCGCACAGCCTTGTCAGAAGACTGGTATTTTTGTTTGTCTATAGCAATGCTAAATTTTAACTGTAAAGGCAGTACTTTACTATGTTGAAGAAACATTCTAGGAAGAAAAGTCAACTTTTGATAAGCTAGTAACTTACCAGAACAAGAGAAAGGCAAAGCACCTTTTCCTCTCTTTAGAAGATGACGTTAAAAAAAATATATATACCAAGCTTGTGGAGTTTCAGCAGAGGTTTTTTTTTCAGTAATGCCTAGCCGCTGGGCACGGGTGAGGTTTTGCACCAGCATGAATTTTCTGTAGCTCTAGAAAAATGCATAATGCTAAATTCTAATCCCCATATAAACTGTGTGTAAATATCCCCAGAATGCAAACCTGGACTAAATGTGTGAGACCAAAAGCCTGCAGAGCCAGTGTGGGAGAGAGAGACCAGAGAAGCAAGGAAAGAGACTCAAAAAGTGAGTCCTTGAGCAGGATGCTGGGATAGAAAGACTGTAATCAACTCTGTAGTTCATCCTTCCAAACATAAAAAAACTTAAGGAATGCCTAAACAAGATGCCCTCCTTTTGTATTATCATATCATCTGCAAATACAGGATTACTTACTGTTCATACCACAGCTCAGCAGGCATGACAAACAGCCCAAAAGTGGAACATGTTGTGTTTCATTGTGCTTCAGCGGATTAAGAAAACCCACAGACATGTTTTGTAAAGAAACAGCCTGTCATTTGTTACAGCCACAGCCTCTGCTGCCCATGAGCTGATGTTTTCTGGCCTTCTTGTGTACCAGACAGAGCTGGAGTTTGGCAGACAGTGATGCTGCTGCTCATCACACCCCTTTCTGTGCCCATCACTGCTATTTCAGCCTGCCCGGGCTCCCTACCTGCATGTTCCCAGGAAAACTTATGCCATAGCAGCAGCTGTGGCTCCTGCTTTAGTATCTCGAAATCTCTTTTCTCTCACCCCCGTCTGTGAGGTGCCAAGAAGGAGCCCAGCTGTTCAGCATTTCACTGCTGATTTCTTTGGGAAGGCCTGGAGAAGCCACAAGTGGGTTGCCTTTACTGCGGGAGATGAGGAGCCTTTTTAATTGGGGGAGGGAGTGAGGGAGGGTAAAGAATAAAAAAGAAAAGCAGCTAGAGACTTTTTCTTGTTCCCTTGCCCTGTGAGAACTGAAGGATCTGAAAACCTTCTCACTCCCTGTATGTTGAGCCCCTTTCTACCCTCTTGCAGGTCTCAGAGCAGCAGAGGGAGCGTCTCTGCCTGTTACTCATAGCAGGGCTGTATAGGAGGCAAAGCCCATATTTCAGGCTTCTCATCTCTTTGCAGAGACAGTACAGTCTGCTACTGAGCACACTCAGAAGAGATCTTATCATGCCTTTTAAAAGGATTTTTCTCCCAAACCAAGCAAAGTGGGAGTGGCCAATGTCATCTATATTCAAGCCATGTTTTATAGCTCAAACATCAGATCGCTCCTGCTGTAACCCAGTTTGTAAAGTGTGTTTGAAGGAATGAAAACAAAGCAAAAAAAGTGGTGGGGTTTTTTTCACTGCTTGCAGATCAAAAGGCTTACATGCTCTACTTTCACCACAAAGCAAATGTTTGTGCTATGTAAACTCCCAACAATTGAGATTATAATGAAAGCACTAACAGCCATTTTTGTTGACCTACAGCTCACTTATAATCACAGGTATGTTCAGTAGCTTTTAAAATTTGAGAAGACACAGAAATAACTTCCTGACTGTTCTCATCACACAGTATTTTCCAAGCCTCCCTGTTTCATTTCAGGCTTTCATTCCATGGCAAGGTGGCTGTCACAAGGTATTCTTGGCCTCTGGTGTTCACAGTGCTCTGAGGCAAAAAAGGAAAAGAAAGACAAGTGAGCTGTGTGAAAATGTTTGGTCTCAGAAATCAGAAGGGAAAACAATAACCAGAATCAGTTATAGCTGCTCGGTAGAAGGCAGAAACAGAGAAATCAGCTGCAGAAATCTCTCCTCCCTTCTCCAGCAACTTTTGTCTGCCAAATTTAAAAAGCTTCTTTCTGTCCTCCCAAAAGGGTACATGGGAAATATATTCATTTAAATAGCATGATGCTAAGCAAAGGAAGGTAGCATGGCTCTTATCCCCAGAAATGATGGCATGAGTAAACCCTGCCCAGGATGGTAAAAGCCTGCAAAATAAGGCCAGTATAGAGCAGATGGAAAAAGTGAGATATGCTGGTGTGGAAAGAGTTCAGTTGTGAGATCAATGGCTGAGGTTACCGTGAGCAACTCCAAAAACACGCCTTCCATGACAGTTCACAGAGCACGGCTACTTAGGGTTGATGGCACAGGGATAGCCCAGCTGAATGGAGAACTGGTTTACATGGTATGCTGTCATCAGCAACAGTGCTCGGAAAGGACTCTGCTCCTTGCTGCACCAAACTGTGCCTGTGCTCAGCAGGGTGGTACAATGCTGGTAGAGCCAGCAAGCACACTGTGCTCCTGGGAAGAAAGGCTGCTGAAAGTAGAAAAATGGAACTTGCATATGGGCTCTCCTCTAATCTTGTCTACTGCTTATTCTTCTCTACTACAAGCTCTCCTCCATTCTTGCCTAGTGGGTTGAAGACACTGAACACTTTTCTGAAACACTGACATCTTCACACCCGACCTCAAAGTCAGTGCCTCTTCTGCCTGAGGGAAATGAGGATGCTGCTTTAAACCTGTAGTTTAATTTTGTTGGTTTTTAACCTGGTGATCTTTCCAACTCTAGTCTGCATTTTATTACGCCCACCTTTTCTTTCCAAACACTTTTTGATAAGCTGTCCAAATATGCCTGAAACTATGGCTTTATGTGATTGCCACGATGTCATCAAGAGCCATTTTATATAACTTATCCTATTAAGCTAACCATAAATCTGAATAGCAGATCACATCATAAATTTCATCAGAACAAACGTTTTTCTAAATGCATTCAACATTTTCACTGATGAAGGATGTCAGAACAGCTTCATATTAAAGAAACAAAAGGGGAAAAAAATAAAGTAGGGAAGCAACCCTCAACTGGTGAAGAAAATTTCCCACTACGTTTCCAAGTGAAACACTTTTTAAAAGCAGTGTCTAATAAGGAGCCAGCTCTTTGACACGGTATATTACAGTGAGTAAGAGAGCTTGGCCGCACTCCCAGACAAAGAACAACCCGCTGGGTGCCACCGCCTTTGCCCTTCCTCGAGCGATTTCCTCAAATGCCATTTAATACTTTAACCTTTCCAAAGTGCTGTGAGGAGGGTTGGGACATGGCCTGACCGGCTGTCCCAAACTGCCCAGGAACTGCTTTGGATTGGAAAGACTGTGGCCGAGGGGCTGGCACTGGGGAGAAGCCTTCCCTGTGGGGCAGGGGTATTGGAGCCAGGGACTTCCCTCGCAGAGATAAGGGTTTCTTGGCCATCCCAGTTAAGCAGACGAGCTGCTTTGAGAGCTTGGTTTCCCTCACTTTCAGGTGGCTCCTTGGGCACTTGAAACCTGTCTTGACACTGGCCACATCCCATCTCCCCCTGCCATAGACAGGGGCAGCAGCAGGTTTCCCCTTCAGCCCAGAAGTGGGGTCTCCTGCGGGTGGGCAGTATTTTCCCCTCCTTCCCCCCATGCTGCCAGCGACAGAGACAGGGATTTGCAACACCTCACGCTCCTGGGTGGGTTTTATACATGTCCCAGATACGGGCAAAGAGGCATGGTTGTGGTGATGGGCCTGCTGGTATGCTAGCCACCCGGGGCCAGTGGTAGCCAGTTCCAGCCAGCTCCAAATGCCCAGTGGTGGGACAACCCTGACATGTGCCAAAACCTGACTGTGGCACTGCAAAATCACAGAACCATAGACTATGCTGAGTTGGAAGGGACCCATAAGGATCATCAAGTCCAACACAGGGCCCTTGCCCTGAAACTTCAAAATACACACAGCATCCCTTCCCAAAACATTTTACCCCAAAAATCCTGGCAGCCACAGGGTGGCAGATGCGCTCTGGGGGCCTCCATGGCGAAGGGAGGCAGGCACCCCAAGGTGCTGCAGGGAAAGGCAGGCACCCAGAGAAAGCAGAAAGAAGAAAAAATGGTTTGCTGTGAGGAATGATGTGAGATGAGACAGAGGTAAATACTTACTGTGCACATTTACCTTTTCAGCCACAGCAATGTGTAGTTCAGCTAAGATACCAAAACGCATGTACAGATCAGTCACAGGCCTTCATGTCAAATGAGCACAAAAACATGTGCCTAAGCAATACACATTTTCCTCACCTTCCTCAATAAGCCTTTTCATAATTCCTTCATGCCCAAGAAAGAAAGAATAGGTACTCTCTTTTTAGTAATGAACCCACAGTATGTGGACATTACATGGTCATTCCAGCATCATTTTCTCCCCCTCTCCTGCAGAAACATTCAAAGGCCGCAGCCAGGGACCACGTGTGAACACTTCAGGCAGAACATTTTGTCTCCTGAGGGATGGACTGGCAGTAACAGAGACAGGTGAGACACAGCAGAAGCAGTCACTTGACGAGCATGACAGAGGCTCCCTGAAGAGGTTGAGCACAAACACTGCCGGTACTCACAGCATGAGGGATGGGTCCCTCCGTGCCGGAATGGACAGGAGGTGTGATACTTGCCTGCTTTCCAGGCGAGAGCAGTGGAGAGGCTGTGATGCTCTGCAGCGCTGTCGTGCTGTACCTGGTTTTTGAAAAATGTGACATCCCCTTCAGCCTACAGCTGCAGCACTTTCCAGAAGACCCTGGGTTTCCTTAAGCTTTCAAAAAGGTGTTCAAAGCACCATAGAAAGGCACATTAAAAAAAACCCAAGTGGCACCCCTTCTAGGGTTTCTCAGCTAAGCTCCCAAATCCCCCAAATTTGAATCCAGCTCTGGCAAGATAACAAGGGACAGTTTCATTCATTCCCTTTGCTACAACATGACACATGAGAAGGAAGTCCAGTGACAGCGTTGCAAAGCGTCAGGCACATAGGGAGAAGACAGACGCATTAAGTATACTGTGCTGGACATGGGATATGAACAAGCTATGGGCTGAAAAGTCCTGTCACAAGTGACTGAAGCTGTACAATGAGGCTTGAAAACGAATGGTAGGCCATCTAATCCTTATTGATAAGTGTTGCCACCCTACATACCAGACTTTGAGAAGCTGAGGCTCAACAGAGAGTATAAAACTGGGGTATAAGCAGACAGCCCTGGTTGCCCTAGCTGAGCAACCAAGCCACTGGAAATGGGAGAGGTGTGGCTCACACAAACAGGGACATCATCGACCCCGCGCCAGGGGGAGGTATGAATTTGTGCGACTGCATTTGCTCAGGAAGGACAGTGCCCCTTCACAGCTAACAAGAGTACAAAATGTTGTGCAATAGCCTGAAGAGCATTTGCAGCCTGGGTCCGGCTGCTGCTGCGAGGTGGATGGAATCAGAGATGCCACAATAGGTGCTAATCCCGTCCCTCAGATTTCTGACACCAAAATAAAGAGTAACCACACATAAAAGGGGAGGGGGGGGCGATGAG